>APFE030086808.1:0-39585 GCA_000404065.3 Pinus taeda
ACAATCTTTGCGATAAAAAGAGTTGACCATGATGTGCTGAATTCTCTGGCACAACTCCTATGAATTCATGTTTTAGTGCATCAAAAATGGCTCTCAGGGGATCTATTGGATGTTCAATAATATTGTTCATTTCTTCTTCAGACAACTTTTCCCACCATTGTTTCAGAATGCCGGTGAATGACCAAACAATTTGTGTAACTATATCTGACCATGGTGCTTTAGTTTCAGCGTTTCTCTATAGTGCCCAAGCATGCACATTGTGCAGGACGGTTATGACATCTTCACCTTTCATACAGTCAATATTTACTAAAAGAGTATTACCAAATCCTTTAGCTGATGGATTTTCAAATTTGGCAGGGACACTTTCTAAATTATCTTTGAATCTAGAAAAAGGACTATCAGCTGATGCGCTATGTGCAAAAGTATCCCAGTCACCCTTCTTTCCTTTATGTGAGAATGAGAATGTATCACCTCTATCCCTTTTAGAACCAGTTTCTCCTTGGGTGTGATCTGCAGAATTAGAGGTAACACCAGACATGGCCAAAATTTTTGGAGCAGATGGTTGGCCATTTTCCACAAAGGATTTGAGGTTGACGTAGCCCTGTGGTAACTTCAAACTTTCAATGGTAGGAAAGGTGGTTAGCCTATTTCTCATTAAATCTGTTTTCTCTCTGGCTACCATTATTCCTGTTCTTACTTTTTCAAAGTTAGCAATATCTATATTGTCAATGTTTTTGAACAAAATACTTCTAAGACCCTCTTTTGGTTCCTCTGTACTAGAGGAAAACTTTAGCTTTAAAGCTGAAAGATCTACTTCTCTATAATGAGGCGGAGAAGTAGGCTGTGGTAGTGCATCTCTCAAGTGTTCAAGGGACTTGGAGATTATTCCCATGTTGGAATTGACATCATTCAATTGTTGTTTGTGCTCATTATGAATTCCCAAACATTCATTATAACTCATGTGCATTTTCTTTATATGTTCTTTAATCTCTAGCACGTCTTTTGCTATATCATCTATATTCTGCAGCATACAAACAATCTGATAGTTTGTATAATTGTGCATCTTCTCTATGTCAGGATGCTCTGTATCTGACATATTCTTCATTTGTATCCATTGGAAATTTGTCTTCAGAGTACCATTCTTGAAAGTTTTCCTAGATTTAGTAGGCTCTAGATATCTTTCGTTAATCTTTGCAATTGGATCCTAAAAGAAGAGTACATAAAGTGATGATAAATGGAATGGTTAGTTTCTCCTCAAAGAAACAAACTTCTACAAGAGTTATCACTCTAAATACATGTTAACCTTCAATCAAACATGTAAACTATCAACAAACATAGGCATCTTGCACAAAGACCCCATACTCCAACTTCAAAGAGCCTCAACCATACTACAATCCACTTGAAGTACAAAAAAAAGTCTCTTCTCCAAAACACATAGAAAAAACAGGAATAAAAGCTACAGGTATGAAGTAATAGTTATTGCAAAAAGCACATGGAGGATTTAAAACCCCTACAAGGTCATCTCCATCTTCAAACTCCTCCATAAACTGATTCAAATCTCTGGTTGACCATGACACCCATAGATTTAAATCTACAAAAAGTCTATCTAAAGGTGCTCCTTTAATTATAAAACCTGCTCCAATGAGTCCAAAATGTCAAAAAATGGCTACCTAGCCTCTTTTTTCACCCAATTTGGTCGAAAATGGGAGACGTTATGACCTCTCCTAGTTTCTCCACTATTCGCTCTACAAATTGCACAAAATCCGGCACCGATCCTACAATTTTGCCCCAAAAAGCGCTAACTGGTAAAAAAAATTTCCCTGTGGCAAGTGAGATTGTAGGATCGTTAAAAATTCCTATAACCCTCGCGCTATCATAAAAAATGCTAAGTGATCCTGGTCACATGCGACGATTAGGCTGACCAGGCTCCAGGTGGTGGCATAAAACGGTTAAGTCTGGCAGTTGATCGTTGTTGACATGGGACTTTTTGTTGGCAGTCTCGTTTGGTGGTTTCTGCTAACCGTTGGCTCTGGCATCAACTGTTAGGAGTAGCAACATGGATGGACCGCCGATGGTAAACCGTTGGCAGTCCTATCCCCCAATCCCGCGGACAATCAAATTCAAATGTAACCCATGACATAGTAGGGTTAAGAAACATCACACAAGTGAGTTGGTAATGTCGTTGAATGGTGCTCGGGAGGTTGCGAGATCGAGATAGGCCTCCACATGTCCGCCATAATAAATTTTACCATGCCACGAGGAGGACACGTGGTGGCCTCAGGCTTGGCCACATGTCACCTCCTCATTGGCCCCAAACAAAACATGTGGACCAATAGAGTGATGCCACCGAGCCTGAAGAATATTCCAAAAGAATATGCTGGAGATATATACCAAGAATCCTTTTGTTGACTGGGTTGTATAGATGCCTAGTCAGCATTCCTGTTAGCAGATGCAAAAATTTTACCTGTTCGAGAAAACGATCAACACGTGACATCTTTAGCATTTGATATTGGTTTTCCGCGAAACGAGTTGCACCAGAATCAGGACAATGAGATCTACGTGGTCATTTAGGTTCCACACCATTCTAACAACTTTGAATTTTTGGTAGATTTTGATCTCTTGATCATCAGATGATGCACCTGGGCATTCGTGATCGCATACATCAATATAGTCATCATCATCGAAATGATTATTTCCCAAGGCTACAGATTGCTTGAAAAAATTGATTACATTTGATTCACTGCCGAGATTAGCAGATTGAAAATAATCCAAGAATGGAAGTGCATCATCTTCACATGGAGGATTTTGAAAAAGAAAAGAAATATTGAAAGCATCTTCACCTCCCCGCTCCTCTATCTATGTAATGTGACTGCATTTTATGTTATTGCAATTTGAACCAACAACTCGAAAATCAAGAGAGTGTGAGAAACTCATTGGTGGAGACAATTGATCGGGTTGATCATGATACAAAGAGTCATGGCATGTAGATGATAGAGGATAATAAAAATATGGATCCGATTCAAGACTAGATTTATGAATAGTAGCATCATGTTGCGGAATGGAGTAGGTAACCTTCACCATGGGTTTCATGAGGAATTCTGGGATTCCTCCATTGAATCTGAGTCACGAAAAGCGGAAGAAGAATTAGAAGATGGATTGGGAATTTGATTAGCAAATCTACCACTTTATTATCATCATAAGGAGGAACCCACATCATAACTAAAAAGGGAGGAGGACAAGCAACAAAAGGAATTGTATCTTCCTCCTCTGATATTAGAGGTGTCTCATGATTTACAAGAGTTGGGGAAGTAGAAACATCAGAAGTTTCAGATTCACAGCGAAAGAGATGTGAACAAAATTCTCAAACTTTTTCTTAAAGAAATCCCAATATGTGCCTTCTTCAAGATATTCATAATAAAGGTGAAGGAATCCACCAGAGAAATCCTAAATTGATTCATTAGGCTTCATTCTTAACTGATTGATTATTTTAAGAGCATCTCAGTAATCATACTTATTGAAGGCTTGATAAATCTCCTTAAGGAAATGATGAAAAGAAAGGATGGAAGCAGATGGTAAGGTATGACACCATTGATTAACATGACCTTCAAGGGCGAGGAAGAAAGCCACACAAGAAAAATCTTCATCATTGATTTCTTAATGTTCACAAAATTTAAGAAAGTTATAAATGTGCTCGGTTATGGGTGTTCCATCCTTGCCATTAAACTTCAAGTGAGACAAGTGATAAAGAGTTTCATCAGGGATTAACATTTTACTAGGGGATAGGTTGGAAAACACCTTGGGACTATGATTTTAGGATGAGCCATTTATGATAAGAGATTCAAAACAGACTTAACAAGAGCAACTTTTTATTTGGCCCTCCTTCTAGTTCCATTTTTTTTATGGTGTTGGAAATCCATCAACCAAGGGGTCTCACCGATGTGAAGTCCCAATTAGACCTCACATCGTTTGGAATAGGAGCCCCATTTGGATTATCGACCTAATTTCCATGTATTGTTACAAATTTTCCTTGGCTCTAACAGTCCGCAAGAGAGAGTAACGCGTGTGTGCCTTAAAAAATAAAGTAAGTTTGCCTGGTGAGTGTTTGGTTATAAGTGTGTCAAGCTTCTTCTACTGCAGAGGGAGAAAATAAAGTGAGCTTCTAAGAGAGAGGTAGTAGTACGACCCTAGTAGAGACATGTGTAACCAATGAGGATACGTCTAACATCGAATGGAATAGTCCACAAATATGTGAGGAACATTACAACCAATCAAGAAGAAAGATCTGTATAATATCCAGAAAAATAGTCCACAAGGATGTGACAACAATTAAGTAACCATTACAACACATTCTCAATATAATAAGTACTAAAGTAACCGAAATATTTCAACTACTTTAACACAGATGAAAGAAAACATGAATTACAAACATCCACATAATATTCTTACAAATATTCATAATACATGCATGAAGAACGTGCTGGCCATGGGGATTTTGATATTAAGTAAATGTTCCAAGGCACATGTATACAATGAACAACACTAGATCCAATAGTGGAGAGTTGAAGCCACTCCTTACTCCCCAAAATAACTAGCTTGTCTCTCTAATGTCTTACGGGAGGAGCCAAGGTGAAAAGTCATTTACTCATACAATGAGGGTGTATATATAACCAATGGGGTGATGCTTCACCTCCCTTGTGACTCTTTGACTACCCTCATGATTGTTTGACTTCCTATGACTTTTCAAATATACATGACTCTTCATCTTTTGTACATGTAGTTTAAAATTCCATTTTACAATACATTTTCGAATAAGAAATTACATAATCCACAAGAATGATGTGGCATATGATGACTCATGAAATGACATGGCATGACACTGCTGACAAGAATTCTTGATGACATGGCAATGTAAAGCCATTTTTGTTGCTTCTTTGTCTTCAACAAGAGATGTGCAATGTTTCATCTTCATGAGATATATGTCGTGTTCTTCATATCCACCCTCCAAAGGGTTGTGAATCAGATGGAGTCTTCATGTGGTTGTGATATTTGATCTTATGTTGTAATCTAGTGGTCCTTTGTCTTCTCGCCTAATGATCATATTATCTCCTTAGCTTCATAGGTGTCTTATAGAATTTCCTCCTTCTCCATATCCTTCTTCATCATCTTTCCATAGCATGATAGAGTATATGCATCTGCAATCCACTCATGACAAGATGATATGAGTCTGATATACCCATAGTCTAAGATGCTGCATGATGATTCACAAATTGAGGTGGAACCAGGTGACAGATTGATGACGAGTCTCAATGACTGCATAGATGTGCAACTCAAGAAGTCAGAGGTGAAGCTTAAGCCTTGAGACTACGCAATTAGTAGTTCAAGTTCGATTGGGCAAGAAAATTGCGCAGTTTTGGAAGTTAGTGAGCCAGGCTTAGGGGTTTTGCACTATTTCATCCAACTGCAAGTTCTAGAAGCTAAAGGAGGACATGTGACTGCGCAGTTGCACAACTTAGGAGATAAAGGGTTGGGATTTAGGTCTGAGGTTGTGCAATGTACAGTTCAGGCTTGGCTGGAGGGAATGATTATGCATTTTTGGAGGCCAATGCCCGAGCTTGACCATTGAAATTGTGAAATGCACAGTACTAGAAGGACATGAGGTCAAGTGATTTTGTAGTTGTACAATTCAGGAGCTCAATATTAAGGCCCTAGGAATGAGACTATGCAATGCACAATGCTGACTTGGATGGAGAGAAAGATTGCGTAGTTTTGGGACTCAGGGGATGGGCTTAAGCACAAAGGTTGTGAGTTACACAATTCTTGGAGCCAGATACTACGCATTGCACAATGCCAAGAAACAAGGTTGTTCATTGAGAATTGAGATTGTGCAGTGCACATTTTAGGAGGGTTGGATGAGGCTGAGTGGTATGGTCGGGAGTTTTTCCAATTTTGACTAAGTGTTGGATTAGTGAGAGGAATTTGAATAAAAGCAAGACTTGAACATTATCACACACATATTTCACTTAACAAAACAACATGGAACACTCAGAACGCATGAACAACATACTTTCCTCAATGAAACAACATCGCGACACCCCACTGAAAGTGTGACACTAAAGATACACTTTGCGACGACAATGATGACACTTGTGCAACAATGCGTGAAAATTTGGAAATGAGTGCGGAACATGTCTACATGATAAGAATAACTCAATATCACAAATATTTCCCCATGAATCAAACCAAAACTATATTTCGTGTTTTGTGTGACACTCCACATGCCAAAAGATGACATTTACTATATGAATAGAAAAGGGTGAATGGCACTTGAAATATGCAAACGATAGTGAAAGAGACACATGCCATAATGAAGATAACATGAAAACGACACTAATTAAAGTGAAAGCAAGAAAAAGTGACAGTTGTAAGCATGAAAACAACACTTGTGAAAGTGGAGGTTCGTAAAAGCGACAATTTGGAAAACTCACCAAAATAGAAGTACAAACATAGCCAAAAGTGAGGGACTATAAATAACAGTGTGCATTGACTGTAGAAATGGATTGAACATCACACAAACACTATCTTGATGGATTGTGTTATGTGTTTTCAAGCTTGTGTAAAAGAATTCACTCATGAACTCATTGTGAACTGAGAATGTGTGAGCAAGTGACTTCAACCGGTCAAGAAGTGACCATGGAACGACCGATCGCAATATCCACAATCGGCTCCAAAATTTAAGTCTAGGTAAAATTTTGGAGGGTGTTTATTGTAGCGACAACACTTGGTGACACACTGGTAGAACTCTAGCTTCTCTACCTTGGTCAATTCTTTCATGCAGGGTCGTAGTTATTCAGGGAATATTGATTCATTATACATATCACTATGGCCTCCCCACTTAACCCATGAATAAACATCGTCCCCTTGGTACCCTCTCGATTCAACGGAAACATAAGATCCGCAATATCACAAAGTTTTGAATTGGAATGGGTAGTATATCCCACGGGCTTTAGATTTTACGAGTATATTTTGTCATTTCCAGTGTACTCCGTTGCTAGTAGGCTTGGATAGTGCCCCAGCAGAGTCACTATAGGAACACAAATGTTTCTCCGCTAGTGAGCCTAGACATTACCCTAACAGAGTTTCTTGTTTCAACTATCTTTCTCTTATTTCACCTTTACTTATATATTTAAAGAGGATTATTCATAGGTACTTATTCATTTTATTGGTGGAAGACGAATCTTGACTTATTAAGAGAAGGAGAGGTTGCTCCTTCAAAGAAGCATATAAAGACCTCCGATTTAGGTTTTCTTGTTCAAAATTTTCCCCTTTTCCTCCTCCACTGATTGGATAAGTGTGAAAACACTGAAACATAAAGAGTCGAGTGTGGGCATAAGGTTTCCCAAAATAGACATAGGTATCATGGTTTGACACAAAATTCCCCTTACGAATGGATCATATTTCCATAAAAACATCATCAACCAAAAGGTGCAACCAAGATAAGGAAGAAGGATGGAGAGTTAGCCAAATGTTGCAGAGTCAAAAATTCCTTCTCTTTTTTTCCACATTGTCTTTCGAGCCCAAATAGGACACCCTTCATGCAAAGTCTTATTGATAGAACAAAAGGAAAAGACATGACACAACAAGAAAGAAAAACCAAAGCATAAGAAAAAATAGGTTAAACCAAAGCATGGTGCAAGAAAAAATTAAGAAACCAAAAGAAAGACTAAAGTGAACAAGTGTAGAATGAGTGCAAGAGGGGGAAACTAGAATGTTGCTAATCCTGCTGCTATCCTAACAGCTAGAAGGTTGGGGTCACGTATAATGAAATGTCCAATGAAGCCATCGTAGTTGTTTCTGACCTGCAATGAAAATGATACGATCAATTAAAATAGATATAAAGTAATGTGCAAGAGAAAATACGAGAGCTTGAAGAACTTGCACAACGAAAGGATGGTCTTGCCTATGGGCAGAAAGAAGTGTCACAACCACTACTTTTATCTAGTTGACATTCTTACCTTTTCGATGGAAACCATAATCAGACAAAGCTCGAATACTTCTTATGAATGCACCTTCTTCTGTTTCATCCTACTTAGCAAGCATGAGAAAAGGCGGAAACATGTTCTTTGCAACGGATCTTGTCAAGTAATATTTCTCCAACCATCCAACTGTTGGATCATGAAATTCGAAACAATCCTCTTGAAAATCCTGAAAATTTTGAAATAATGAATCTTCAACTAAAAGCGTGGTATCATGATGAGAATCTTGTGAGGGAAAACAGATCTGATCATATTCAGAGCACTTGTTAAGATAGTGAGGACCTAACATAACCATCAGCGAAGTCTGAAGTGCCTTAGCTGCTTGAAACGTATTTGAATGGTGAAATAAACTATAAAGATTAATCAATGTGAAAAAATTGTCATACGAGAATTGATATTGTTACCCGTTTCATAGAGAGAAAAAAAGTGACCCGATTTTGAAAAGGGGTGATGCAGAACACACATGTTTTTTTTAGAGCATAATTTTTGGCACTTTAAATTTTTTTATGTCCATTATGTTTTAGAATGGTAGTGATTTTCACGCTGATTTAAAAAAGTGGTAATTCTGCATTAGGTCCTTTTTTTAAAAGACCTATTTTTTGACTTCAAATTTTTTAATGTATGAAATGTAAATAACTATCTTCTAAATCTAATAATTTTTGAAGCGATCTTCTATAAATATATATATATATATATATTTCTTGTCAGTGAGGTTTTTAATTTAAAGAAGAAGGTCGATGTTTTGAATTTTCGATATTCTACATATTTATACATCGTTAATTAATATTTCAATCCACATGAAATAATTGTCTCTAAAAAACAATATTTTTTAACAATTGACAAAAAATTAACCATTTTTAACATGAATATAACTAAAAAACTACACGTTTTGATAATTTTTTGCTAGAGATGACATGTCAAAATCACAATTTTTATAGGAAAAATAAAAATAAAAATGGTTAAATAATAGTTTTTTCTTTTATATGAATTTCGTGTCAAAAAAATAATAATAATTATTTTTTTTTTTTTTTTTTTTTAGAAAATCATGATTAACATAAAAATTAATGCGAAAATCACATAACACAAATATTGAACGCATAACAACCTTAATTGAATGTTTATTCTTCTCATAAAATGTCAAAGTGAAAACATTACAAGTATAACTAATTAATAGTTACAAAAAATGAGCTTGATTTCCAAGCATAACTTAAATTTAATCAACAATGTCATGTAATCCAAACTCTTCTTCCTCTAGAGTTTCATCATTGTCTTCTTCCACAATGTTTTCTGCTTCATTTTGCTCATTTTCCTCCTCTAATAGATATTTGATGTCTGTGAATTTCCCAATGTATGCATTTCCAATCATTCCGTGTAATGGTGGTTGGGGTTCGTTTGCTTTTTTTTGCTACACGTGATTCACTAAAGCCCCCTTTATTCAACCCAAATTCTTGCATTGCATCTGGAAGAAATTGAAGAGCATTAATTCTTTGCTGAATAAAATTGCATTGTATTGGATCTTTTTCAATGGCAATGTAATTTCTTCCTTTTTGAAGGCAACATGCTAGTGTTGTACCTAATTATCAAACACAAAAGAAATAATGAAGTACATTAGTACAATGACATATAAATTAATAAGTAACATATTGAAATTCAATTCCATATAATAAAACTTACCTGAGCCAGAAAATAAATCCAAAACCCAATCTCCTTCATTTGAACATATGTCTATAGGATAGTTAATCAATAACTATGGTTTTTGATAAATGTAAAGTATCTCTCCTTTTGCTTCTTTGTCTTCATATGTTAGTTTTTTCACAACAACATCATAAGTCAGTATTTGGCTATGACTTTTTCCATCTACCCGATTAAAATTTATAGACATATAGCTATCATATTTTTCCCAACTATCAATATGGATGAACTCACAATTATTTATAAATGGTTGATCTTCACGGTTAAGAAGATTTGACTTTTGCCTGTAATAAGAAATAGTAAAATTTCAATTAACTTGGACATAAATGAATTTTTTTAACATTAATCAAATATACATTTTAAACGTCTTACCATGTAAGCTGCATCCTTGAATTTGTTTTCTCCTTGAAGCTTGACAATAACATTGCCAATTGTGTGTCTGAATGAAATGCCACAAATCTACATAATGGTGATGACGTGACTTCTAGAAATCCTGCAACCACTTTACTAAGAGCTTGATAAGTATAAGGGTTACTATCATAGTCAATGATTGGAATATTGAAACCATGGGGAATGTCTGCAATAACTAAGGCATAATCCCTTTTAGGTATGAGTTTAGCAATGTATTTACAGTCGCATTTTATTACTTGATATTGAATAGTGTCTAGCCCATTCCAAATGAAATGAGTAAGAGTTGGATCAAGTTCAGCATTCTTAAGACATTGCTTCTTTAGTCTTTCGATCTTTATTTTTTCAATAAAGGTTCTGAAACTATCTGGTGCTCCATTTTCATCCTTCTTCATCTTTTATAAAATAAACAAATATATGTGTAAGTTATAAATTAAAAATAGTATACAGATGAATAAAAATGAATGTATAAATCAACATACATTTTTAAATGCAAGATAAAAAAAAATTAATGTTGATGTAGAACTTGAATATGGATAGTTGCGTACAACATCATCCCAACTATCTTCATTCAACAATTTAACCATTTGTTCTTGAATTTTCATGTAAACTTTGTGACTGCATAGATAAAATAAAAAAAGTTAATATAATGATATGTATAACAAATACTACCAAGAACAATATGTTATATTTAAAAGAAAATTATAATCTAGAAATAAATAAAAATAAATCAACAAACTTACTTTTGAAATTCCTCAGACATTTCCTCCAATGATAATTCCCCTGACCTCACATGAGATAATATTGTTTTGACAAGTTTTTCACCCTTCACTCCTTGCAATGCTCTCCAAGGTGTGATAGTCATATCTTCTGGAAGTTGCTTCATTTCAGAACCTGATTTATTGTTGCTACATATCAATGGCTTAGACTTTTTGACCTTCTGGTTTTTAATACCAATTTTCTCCCACATGCTAAAAATCTCATTACTCAACTCCCATATCTCTCCAGTTATAGATGCCAACTAAAAATGTTATCAATAGCTCTGAATAAATCACTAAAATTTTCGCCTTTGCCGCCTTTTAAATTGATTTTCTCTTCAATTTGATAGCCTATTTCTATATAACATTCATTTCATAAATCTACAGTAACATTTATCCTATTCCCACTACATTTTTCTTCAAATTCACTATGAATAAATCTAACCATTTAGATGAAAGTCATAGACATCCTATATTCATTATCTGAATTATGATCCCATGCCACTAACTTTGCTTCTGTATATGATAAATCAACATAAATGATACATTTCATTGTTTCAAAACGTGGGTTATTGAGATATTCCTCCATCAATTGTCTTTGAGCTTCTACAGAATGGTTGCCCCCAAGCACATAATAATTGTATTCAAAACATTTTGACTTATCAAATGCTTCTTTGTTGAGAACTTGAACTGGATCAACAAGATGCACATAATTAACCACATGAGCATATGGATTGTACCTCATCAATGTCTTCAAGTTGTGAACATGTAGATGATGTGGTTTTTCGATTTGATATTGACATTGTCCTTCGCTTGCCTTGTAGATTTGTCTGGCATTAAGCTGAAATATATGACCACCCTCAATTAAGTTTCTTTTTGTGAAGTTCTATCGAATGACATTTTGTTTTGTTTTCATAATGTCATCCTCTAAATCAGCTCCTGGTGTAATGATTTCTCTACTTTCTTTTGAAGTTTCACTAGGTTCTTGACTGTTGGTAATGACTACTTCAAATAATTTTCTTCTTCATAACATTCTCATCATTCACTGTAACAGATTTATTCTTGGGCATTGTTACTTTTGGTATTTTACGGCTTTTCGCAGTTCCAATGTCATCCTCAGTAACGACAACATATTCTTCGCTGCCAGTTTCAACTTCCTCGTCTTCAAAAGTAACTTGTCTACCCTTGCTAGATTTATCCACTGGAGGCTTTTTTTTTTATCCCTTGGATGTAGTTTTGTAGCATCACGAATTACTACATATTGCTTGTTTGCCATATCTTCTTCCAACATTGAGTAGAAACTGCTGACAACTTTCATAATATCATGCTCTATGAAATGAATGCCTCCAAACCTAATTGAAAAACTTTCAACAAAATTCTGCCAAAGAAAATATCATATGTTAATAAAAACAAAGTTAAAAAAATATAGTGAGATAGTTACATGAACGCAAAACACAAATATAAATAACAATACTTACGATATTTTGTTTCATCTCGTTTACGATTTGTTTACACAGCTTTGTAGATACCTCTGTCGTGTCATACAATGAATATGATAACTGGTATTTAATCCTTTCCTGTGACTTGGGTAGTTTTGTAAGTATGTAAACAACTTCACTGTCCGGTACTAAACACATGCCTATGACTCTTCCCATCACGTCATAAATTCCATTATCATTAGGTATATCAATATATAGATATATCTGCATATTTTGGCTTTCTCTTTCTTTCACATACCAGAATTTTGATGGAAGTTTCACTTCTTTTGGTTTCTTCTAGTATGAAATCATCTTCTTATCATTTAAGGCACTTGAAATATTTGTAGCTATCATCTCAGGTGGGGTTCGTTCACAAATGTTTTTTGAAGATTCACCTTTAAGAGTCTTTGGTCCAGAAAGATTAACGGAAATCTTCTTTGATGCCATTTTTTCTGAAAAAAGACACACATAAATCAGTAAATGACAAAAACATAGTAACTTAAGTTAACAACGAAAATGATAAATGATAATTCATTTTATAAACCATAACAATTTCGAAAAAAATAAAAAAATAAAAATAAAAATTTAAAAATACATCGCCCTGCTGCCACACCATGAAAATCGGTCGGCCAACTGAACCGGTCATTGGGTCAGGCCCCTAGCCCACTTTGGTGGCCCAACCATTTCCCCCAACCCAACCCCGGCGGCCCCGTCACCCCGCGGACCATCGGGTCGCCGGGGTGGGGCAGAGGGCTACTCGCGGCCGTCGGGGTGGCCAACTCCCCCAATCCACCCCGCGGGTTGGCGAGGTGGGGCGGAGTGCTGAGTAGCCATCCCCATCGTCCCTAACCTACGGGCCCGTTTGGCCGCCATGAGCATCACCGGGTCCATTTGGCCGCTGTGAGCATTACCAAGCCCACCATGCGCACTACGGACGTAGTGGGTAAATTTGATCCGCAAAAAGTGTTAATTAAAAAAAATATTAAACTTCATTAAACTTATTTAATTTAAAATTTGCAAATAAAAAAATTGACTAACCTTTCAGATATGAGAATCCTCCGTTGAATATGTTGTTGATAATAATGTAGCTGCTCCACAAATTCGCTCCAAGTCTTTTAACAAACCTTGAAAAACCTTGATGTGATGTGAGTAATAGTGATAATGAAATTTATTATATAGGTGAAATTACGAAGATGTTTTATCATATGTGGGATTAATTTGTTTTAGAAGGTATTAAAAAAAATACATTCAATTGTTTAGTAAATATTATATAGTTTAACTATTAAAATAATTTAGATAAAAGTTTTAGTTACATTTTAAATTTAAATATTTATTTCTTAAAAAAATTTAGTTAAAATTTTTCAATAAATTGTAGAATAAAATAATGAAGGGAAATACATGAAATGAAATTTTTGGAGGGAATGCTTTGGCAAAACTTTTTACAGGGAAAATTTCATTCTCTAAGCTATATAATATCTATAGGAGAGTCTGCATTTGCATCATTCAACCTCTTTTATTTGAAAGGGATGGATTCTCCTGATAGTGAAGTTTTGTTTTGTAAAGCATCAAAATCTTCATCGCATAACAACTCTAATCATATTGATGAATATAACGGAAATTCTTCCACTATGAATAGAAAGTCAATTCTTGCTCTTAGTCCTAATCCTAAGGACTATGAGAGCAGCACTGATTAAAGAGGGGATGAAGAATTTCAAATAAATAAAAACTCAAGGATTCCAATTAGTCCTAATCCTAAGGATTATGAGAGCAACAGTGATGAGGATCATGATGAACAATTTCAAAAGAATGGAGTGTCATGATGTCCAATTAGCCCTAATCTTATGGACTATGAGAACAACAGTGATGAAGAGTATGATGACGAATTTCAAAAGAATGGAGTGTCACGGTGTCCACTTAGTCCTAATCCTATGGACTATGAGAGCAGCAGTGATGAAGAGCATGATGACGAATTTCAAAAGAATGGAGTGTCACGGTGTCCACTTAAACCTAATCCTAAGGACTATGAGAGCAACAGTGATGAAGAGCATGATGACGAATTTCAAAAGAATGGAGTGTCACTGTGTTCTTTTAGTCCTAATCCTATGGACTATGAGAGCAACAGTGATGAAGAGTATGATGATGAATTTCAAAAGAATGGAGTGTCACGGTGTCCCCTTAGTCCTAATCCTAAGGACTATGAGAGCAACAGTGATGAAAAGCATGACGAAAAATTTCAAAAGAATGGAGTGTCACGGTGTCTTCTTAGTCATAATCCTATGGACTATGAGAGCAACAGTGATGAAGAGCATGATGACGAATTTCAAAAGAATGGAGTGTCACAGTGTCCTCTTAGTCCTAATCCTATGGACTATGAGAGCAGCAGTGATGAAGAGCATGATGACGAATTTCAAAAGAATGAAGTGTCACGGTGTCCACTTAGTCCTAATATTATGGACTATGAGAGCAGTGGTGAAAAGAATAGAGTGTCATGGTGTCCACTTAGTCCTAATCCTAAGGACTATGAAAGCAGCAGTGATGAAGACATGATGAAGAATTTCAAAAGAATGAAGTGTCACGGTGTCCACTTAGTCCTAATCCTATGGATTATGAGAGTAGCAGTGATGAAGAATGCGATGAAAAATTTCAAAAGAATGGAGTGTCACAGTGTCCTCTTAGTCCTAATCCAATGGAGTATGAGAGCAACAATGATGAAGAGCATGATGACAAATTTCAAAAGAATGGAGTGTCACTGTGTCCACTTAGTCCTAATCCTATGGACTATGAGAGCAGCAATGATGAAGAATTTCAATTGAATAGAGTGTCACAATGTCCACTTAGTCCTAATCCTGTGTAGTATGAAAGCAGCAGTGATGAAGAATTTCAAAAGAATGAAGTGTCATGGTGTCCACTTAGTCCTAATCCTATGGACTATGAGAGCAACAATGATGAAGAGCGTGATGAAAAAGTTCAAAAGAATGGAGTGTCATGGTGTCCTCTTAGTCCTAATCCAATGGACTATGAGAGCAACAGTGATGAAGAGCATGATGGTGAATTTCAAAAGAATGGAGTGTCACGCTGTCCACTTAGTCCTAATCCTATGGACTATGAGAGCAGTAGTGATGAAGAGCATGATGAAAAATTTCAAAAGAATGGAGTGTCACGGTGTCCTCTTATTCCTAATCCTATGAACTATGAGAGTAGTAGTGATGAAGGATAGGCTGAAGCACTTAGTCCTAATCCTAATGACTATAAAGGTAGCAGTGACAAAGGATAGGATGTAGCATTTTCAGTAAGTAAGCAATCACATTTTCGACGTAGTCCTAATTCTATGGACTATGAGAGCAGCACTGAAAATGCACATGATGAAGAATATCCAATAAACATCGAGTCAAATTTTCCATTTAGTCCCAATTCTAAGGACTATGGAAGTAGCACTAAAGAAGGGGAATATGAAGAATATCCTTTAAGTCAATATTTGAAAAGCACAACTGATCATATTGTGGATAACATTCCTCTTAATGATGATGAAAATGCTTATACAAATGATGATCCAATGATGGAGATGTTGCTAAGAAATATTGTATCGAGGAGTAGGAGCAGGCCTTTTCGTATTAATGCAAGATGTTCTAGTTATAAAAGGAGTAGAGCAGAATATCTGACGAGAAGAAGTTTTATCAATGCTCTCATTTCAAGTGAATGTTGTCAAAAAGATTGCTTGAAACATATGGATTTCAAATTTGCATTAGAGAAAAGGAAGAGATATTTGTCAATGAATAAAAGCATGCAAAATTCATATTTAGTTGGGTGCATGAAATCTACATTGTCAGGTTATGATTATCATAATGGGTCTTTATTTATCTGTAGAAAGGCTTTTAAAATGTTTCAGGAGAATTTAGGAAAATTTGGAAAAGGATCCCACATTTTATTCAGAAGTACGTCATAAACGATAGTTTGGGCCATTATCAAATACTGCAATGTCATGGATGAAAGATTTCTTTTCAAAGCATGGAGAGTGTATTCCAAATAGAGAGACAATACATATTCTAGATAATTTTTCAAGACGATAAATCTACAAGTTATACAAATAATATGTAGAAGGTGCTGAGGAACATGGTCGGTTTATTACATATCAATATTTTGTGAAGGTATGGAAGAAAGAATTCAACAATGTCTGTATTCCTAAGAAGACAAGGATAGGGATTTGCAATACATGTGCTTCTTTTAAATAAAAAAGGGACAAATGTGAAGGGTCAGAAAGAGGTAAGCATTCATAACTTTAACTTTTAAAATTTTATATTCATCAACTATGAAAACATATTTCTTAATGGATTTCTTTTATGTTGTGTAGATTCAATTGTCAAAGAACTTCAGGAGCATCGCGAACAAAAAACAAGTGAAAGGAAAAAGTTGTGCAAGCATTGAAATAAGTGTTATGATAATGCGAATAAATATTTCGGTTTGATAATTGAAGGTATGGATCAGAACAAAACACTTTTACCACATTTTGTTCACACACCCAAAAATTTACAGGAGGAAAATTTTATTCAGTATCACTTGGTTGGTTGTATGGTCTTCAATGGGAAAATGTTGCCAAGGGTGTACTTCACAGCTCCAAGTATTCATAATGATGCAAATCTGACAACAACATAATTCATAATGTGCTTTCTCATTGGTCTGGTAATCTTCTTGAAGTTTTTTATCTACAATTGGACAACACTTGCCGTGAAAACAAAAATCTGGTTGTTTTTGGATATCTAAATATGCTTGTTGAATTGAGAATTTTTTAGAAGGTAAAGGTTGGTTTCCTTCTTGTTGGGCACACTCATGACCATATTGATCAGATGTTCAGTCATTTTTCAGTCACATTGAGGAGGAAGGAAGTTGGGAGCTTGCCATCATTAATTGAATTTATTAAGAAATCATACATGCCAGAGCCTACTTTTGATGTGTTGGAAGAAACTATTGACATGCGAAAGTTTATTCTGGGATCGCATGGTGAGGGGAAATGCATTGAACAACTTAATGAAATTAGCTTCTAACATCAATTTCGTATCAAAAAAATTGATGGGAAAACACTAATATGGGGCACGAAGTACTCAACTACTGCAGAATGGGCACCGTCATTAGGTTTGGAATTTTTGAAGTTCATTCCAGATCATCCATATTGTGACATCAAAAAATATTGTTTATTACGAATCATTGTGAATGTTCATAATGCACGCAGACCATATAAGAGATATAAATTATTCTGATTTCCTAGAAGAAATTAAAAAATGTATTAGATATACATATGAGTACTTTGACATTGTTGATTCAATTTGGTGGGAGTCATTTTTCAATAATCAAAGCGATATCATTTCAACAACAACAAATGAAGATATACCTTTGAAAAATCCATTTAATTGGCCACAAAATGTGTCGAATGAACATGAGGAAATAAACATTGTTGAACAACAACAATCTCAAGGTATTATTAATTCTTCACAGGCAAAGAAAAGAGAGATGTATATTGGTTCTAGAAGATCTCATGCACAACGTGAAGCCATGGAAGACCTTTACATGGGTTTAGTACAAGATATTAAGGAGGGTTGCATGATCACATTGCTAGCAAATGGAGATCCTAATGGCTATCCATTTTGAGTTGCTAAAGTTATAAATGTCTTTACAGAAAATGAGGATGTTACAGGCGTTGAAGTACATTGGTATGCCACAAATACACACGCATTCAATGGTGTGTATAAGCCAGAGATGGTAGTTGACAAAAAAAATGGCGGAAAGAGAAAAATAAAGGGTACAAATATAAATCGTTGCCGCGCAGACATATTAAAACTGGAGGATGTTGACATACTTGTTTATGACTTCAATTTAACAAAGGGAGGAACTCTTCGCTTCAAGATGATAGAGATTCTGAAAAGGTTGTAACAATAAGGAACAACGTTGAGATGGGAGTCTGCTGAAACCAGTTATAGATCTAGAATAATTTTGAAACCTGAAATGGTGGGCATGCATGTGGACTCAGATGGGGCACTAGTTGATGAAAGAGAAGAATATGGAACATTTTTGTCAGCGTCTAGTCACTCATCTAAAGATGTGAATTTTGATGGTGTGCAAGAAAATATGAGTGATTTTGAATAATTGTTTAAGACAACTTATATAATTGATGTTTGCATCGTATCTTGAAATAAAATTTTTGATTTCCATATGGTGTTAAATGAGAAGTTATAGCAAGTCATTTTTATGTTGTTGGATTAATTATGTCTTAATTATGATAATTTGTATTGTTTAGAATTTACAATGAACTAATCACACATTCAAGTTAAATTAGAGATATAATGTATGTTTCCTATCAAATACAAATAATGACATTTTGAATTCATTTAGTCATGTAATTGTTCATAATGTCAGGTTTTTTAATTTTATGGTTGAAAAAATTCCAATTTCTTTTGTATCTAGCATGTTATGGTTGAAAACATGTTGAATTTATACTTAGGAAAGAAAATTGTTATTCTACCAAAAACATTAGTGTGTTTCTTCCTCATAAACAACTTTTTTGGCACATAAAAATTTAGTTTTACTAGCATTTTTTTTAAATGTTGAAAATTGACCCTAAAAAAAATCATCGTTCCCGTATCACCACTTTTTCATTTTCAAGGTTTTTTTTGCACGAAAATTTCGTTTTCACTGCCATTTTTAAAACATGTTCAAAATTGACCCTAAAAAAAAATCATCGTTCCAGTATACACATTTTTTGTTTTTAGCACTATTTTTTATGTTTGTTTGGGGTTTTTTGGCTAGAGTTCTCGTTTTGGGTTATAGTTCCCGTTTCAAATTTTACATCGTTTAAATTAGATTCAAGAAGCATCAACAATAAATGATGTAGCCTGTAATATGCCCAAAATCAATGTTGCATTGGATGGGAGGAAGGAAGATCATCAGTCATCTATGGCTAAGGCCCAAGATAACATCTCTAACAAAAATGTATTTGTACTTATAGATCTAAGATCTACCTTGAGTTATGCCTCCCCTACTATAGTTGAGAATTGTAAACTTAGAAAGGAAAAGAAAAATAAGCCCTGGTTAGTATAGTTGGCCATAGTGACTAAAAGAAAATCAATTGAAATTAGTAAGAATTGTATCATAGACCTTAATGGAATACAAATTGTCCTCAATCTGAATATTCTACCAATAGGATCCTACGTATACTCATAGGAATGGACTAGTTAGAAAAACATAAAGTGATATTAAACATTTTAGACAAGTCCTTTACCTGTGTTGATGATGAAGGAAAAGCTTGCACGATTCAAGGAATTCCAAGAGAAATTTTTGTTAGACAAATTTATGTTGTACAGATGAAGAAATATAGGAAAGGTTGTCAATAGTTCACTGTCCAAGTACAAAAACTATCTGGAAATAAATAGAATCCATCATTAGAGGAATATCCTTTACTAGAATAGTTTAAGGATGTATTTCTAGAGGAAATACCAAGGTTGCCTCCAAGAAGGGACACATTGAATTTACCATTGACATTATACCAAGTGTTGTTCTAGTGTCTAAGGCCCCATACAGTATGAGTGTTCTTGAATTAATGGAGTTGAAGATTCAATTACAGGAATTATTATTAGACAAAAAGTACATAAGACCAATTATATCTCCTTGGGAAGCACCTTTATAATTTGTGAAAATGAAAGATGGAACGTTAAGGCTATGCATAAATTATAGACAACTGAATAAAATGGCTATAAAAAACAAATACCCCTTGCCAAGAATAGATGACTTATTTGATCAAGTTAGAGGACTTCTATATCCTCTAAAATTGATCTAAGGTTGGGATATCATCAAATCAGGATCAAGGATGAAGATATACACAAGACAACTTTCCACACCTACTACATGAACTATGAGTTTGTGGTGCTTCCATTTGTGTCAACTGATGTGCCTGCTACATTTATGCGCCTCATGAATAGTATACTAAGGCCATTCCTAGATACGTTTGTGATTTCCTTTATAGACGAAATTCTGGTATACTCAAAGAGTAAGGAAGAGCATGACCAACATCTAAAAATGGTCCTCCAAACTCTAAGAGACAATGAATTATATGCTCAATATAGAAAATGCTCATTTTACCAAAAACAAATTCATTATCTAGGACATGTAATATCAAAATAAGGAATTGATGTAGAGCCTAAAAAGATAAAAGAAATCACGGAATGGACAACACCCAAGAATGTGGAAGAAGTTAGGTCCTTTATGGGAATCAAAGGATATTATAGAAGATTCATAGAGGAATTCTCTGAACTTACTTATCCAATCACTAATCAGAAAAAGAAAAGAATCAAATTTGAGTGGAGTCAAAAGTTTCAAGCTAGTTTTGACAAACTGAAACAACTTTTGACTACAAGTCTAATTCTAAAACTAGTTGATCCTAATAAGGAATTTATGGTTTGTACAAACGCAAGTAAAGAAGGCCTAGGAGGAGTTTTAGTGCAGGATGGTCATGTTATTTGATGTGAATCTAGAAAGCTGAAGTTACATGAGAAAAATTATGCTACTCATGATATGAAATTATTAGCAATAATAGATGCATTCAAAATGTGGAGACACCATTTAATAGGAAAAAAAATTCAGCTAAGGACAGATAATGTGAGTCTCAAATACCTATTTGATCAACCTAATTTAAATGCCAGATAAGAAAGATGGTTGGAATTTATTAGTGAGTATGGTTTTGAAATCACCCACATCAAAGGGAAGGAAAACAAAATAGTTATTGGTTTAAGAAGAAAACTTAATCAAGTCTTCTCTACAACAACAGTTAGTTGGTCAATGGATCTGATAGAAAGAGTCAAAAAATTTGAAAAATATGATTTACAATATCTAAAAATTAAAGAAAAGGTACGGAAAACCATTAAACTAGAAGAAGAGGAAGGTGAATTTTGTTTGTCGTTATTTAAAGGCATAATAGATATAGATATATATATATCTATTATTGGCCAAAAATGAAAATGAAACAGCTGAATACGTGAAAAAATGTCTTGAAAGCTAACAAGTTAAGGCATCTGATCAATAACCTGATGGATTGTTGCAACCACTTCCCATTCCATGATGGAAATGGGAGAGCATTTCAATGGATTTCATTACTAGGTTGCCAAAAACAAGGAAACGACATAGTTCTATTATGGTTGTGGTTGACAAATTTAGCAAAGCAACACATTTCATTCCATTCAAATATACTTTTAAGGCTATAAATATGCATAAATTTTTATGAGGGAAATTTTCAAACTCATGGGATGCCTATGGTTTTGATATCAGAAAGGGATGCAAAATTCACCTCCAAATTTTGGAAATGGCTATTTGGAAACATGGGAACCAAGTTAAATTTTAGCACATCTTATCATTCTCAAACTGATGGTAAAAAAAAAGGACCAATCAGATATTATAAGACATGTTAAAGATGTATGTGAAAGATAAGAAAACTAAATGGAAATACTATTTGCATCTAGTCAAGTTTGCTTACAACAATGGCTATCAAACTTCTTTAAAAATGAATCCTTTTGAAGTTATGTATGGAAGGAGATGCAAAGTACCATTAAGTTGGGATCACCCTGAAGATAGACTGGTGCTAGGACTATACATGTTAAAAGAAATGGAAGAATTTATCAAACAAGTTAAACAAAATATGGAAACAACTTAAGATCTTCAGAAAAGTTATACATATTTGAAAAGAACTCAGAAAGAATTCAATGTGGGGGAACATGTATATCTCAAGGTCAAGCCTAAAAGGAGTACACTCAGACTCGATGATTGTGTTAAGTTAGCTCTTAGATATTGTGAACCCTTTGAAGTGTTAGCTAGAGTTGGACTTGTTTCTTACCAACTAACCCTACCAACGAACATTAATATTCATAAAGTGTTTCATGCTTCATTATTGAAAAAGTATCTACATGATCCATCTCATGCAATTGATTGGCATGTTGTACATGTGGAACAAGAGGGAGAGTTCCTAGCAGAACCACTACTTATTCTAGGCCAGAGGGTGGTTACCCTCCAGAATAGAGATGTGGTGCAGTTGAAGGTTTAATGGAAACATTTCAGTCCAAAAGAAGCAACCTGGGAGTGGAAAGATGCTCTCAAGGAAGCTTATCATTTCATTTTTTGAAAGGAATTGTAAAATTATTTCCAAGAAAAGTGTTGAATAGACACCAAGATGATGTCAAATTTAAGCAGGGAGGATGTGATGTCCCTTAGCTTAATGTTTTGTTGTAAATAAATGTGCATAAGTTTAATTTTGATGTAATATTATGCATTAAAAGATAGATATATGAGAAATTAATAGTTGAATTACAAATGGTTAAAAGAGGAAAAATGTTGCAATCTATTTTGGAAATTATTATGCATTAGAAAGCCCTAGGCATCTACTCTTGGTGATTATATTTAATTCAAAAATATTTATATTCATCAATTTAATGTTTCATAGAAGAAAGGGAGTTGTCTTCAGAAGTGGGAAGTAAGAGCTCATTAATGAGAATTCAACTACCTGCCACTTGTTAGTGAGGTGGAAGCAGTTAATAACAACCCAAAGAGTGGTAGATGGATAATATCTCAGTGATTTTTGGATTTTGTCATATAATTTCTTAGAAGAGAATTAGAGAGACTCAATAGAAGGAGTGAGAAAAATAGAGGAGAAATTGCAGGCCTACTTTTTTGAGGGGGAAAAGTCAAGAGATGGGTCAAGGCCGGGAGGAGCCAAAGTATTCAACCCTTATTTTCCATAATTCTTTCACAAGACATACTTATTTTTCAAGTCATTGTTTCTAACACTTCTATTTCTCAAGAATTCGATAGATTAAAAGTTAATTATTGTTAAACAACTAGTGGTAGTCGAATAATTTGTCTTGTCGATGGGTTGATGAAAAGAAACCTTTATTCTTTTCTCTAATTTTAGTTATTCAATAATGAAATAGAAAAAACTAATGATTTGGTTTTTTTTCTTTCTTTCACATAAAATGAAAACACTATTATTTTCTTTTTAAGAATATCTATTAGAGTTACACTAATTTTGAAAACAAAGACTTAATGCATATACAGAGAGTATGCAATCTATGTTTTTATGGAAGTAAAAGAATCTTTTGTGCAATGATACATCGAAACATAAAATGTCAATAATATGTGATAAATATATATTACAATAAATTCATCATAAAGTTGTATTACAACAAAAAAAACTTTGAATAGGTGAAGGAAATGTATGCAAAATAAAAGGATTTAAATATTCAAGAGAAGAATTTAGAAGTAAGGGTTGTATTTCTCATTAACTATAGAAGTGTAGAAAGAATATTGAAGTCGTAAATAGAAGAAAAAAGAAGAGTGAAATCACAATAATATAAAGCACAAGTAACTAGATGTATAGCTAATAAAAACAAAATATAATAACAATAAATTAGTGCAAGGAAAATTGATATATCATTCATATGTATATAAATAGTACCAACATAAGAAAATACTTAATGAACACCACAAATAAAGGTTGTAGAAGTATTTTCTAATAACTTAAAATTCTAATCAAAGTATTGCTGAGAATTAAGAATACTTCTCTTTTAAAGAAATCATCTTAATCTGTTCTACCAAGCCGAAATCTTAGAATTGGGGTAAATTGAACTCAAATAGAATATAAATATATATTAACCCCAACAGTAGGTTTTATAGAATAATATTTGTGTTAAAATAAGAATACATGACAAAAATAGTATGGGCCTACAACCCTTGAATACAAGTTGTGTTTCCAATTCTCGTAGAGTTGTCGAATTCCTAAAAGAAACCCGTATAAGGATTATACGTATAAATACAATAAAATAAGATAAAAACTATGTTAGCTATAAGAAAAAAAATTACTCTTATATAAGGAATAATGAAGATACTTTCAAGACTACTTCGACCTGGTGAATGATGAGCCTCATCATTGGGTAACTATATGGACCTTAATACACCTCCAAGCTTACTCAAATAAACTCTTCTCATAATTCCTTACATGTTTTAATTATATTTTTCTTAATGAGATGAGTACAAGTAAGATGTTATGTCTAGTGGTCTAATGTGCATTGATTACAGGTTTTGGGAGAAAATCATGGCAATTTTGGCTAATTAAGGTACAGGAACTCGAATGAGACAAGTAGGAGAGATTATAGGATATAGATCCTCCTCATTAATTCCTCACTCATTCAAATATTCCTCAATCAAATCACACTAGCTCAGAGTTGCAAGCAACCAAGTCATGAAGATCATGGGCACTCAAGTCAGTGAGCCAAGCCTCCCTAGATTTAAGGAATTTGTTGGAGACTTTAGTTGTATAAATAAGGAGGCCTAGAGCCTCATTAGGATTCGAATTTTATATAAGAGCACTAAGCCTTTTTGAATTAGAATTCTGCGGAAAAACACTGTTATGTAATTTTTTGATATGATAATGAGAATGAGCATTTCCTTGATCCAACACTGAGTTGAATGAGAGGGTTGAATCTATTGGGTTATGGCCCAACCCTAGCAGCATAGGTTTGTCTTATCGTAATTGTATCCTTAGGTTATTTCATATATTAATTGTTGAATTGATTTTAGCATTGTTTCATTGCAAGTAGTGGTGAATTTGATTAGTTTTCTTTCATTTGTGCATATCTTTAGCAATAGCTTTAGAGAGATAAAGGAATACCAAAAAGGCTGATAGCAAGTGGATTTGGCCTCACTCCTCCCTTCAGGGACCATGGTTTGAGGAAAAACTCATATTTAGCCCCAAAAAGACAAAATTATGATTTCTCATGGAATTTAGGGTTATTTGCTACTTAGACCAACATATTTTCAGTTTTCAATAATAGGTTTCAGTTTTCATTTCTGATATCTCCAACTTTGTATTAAATCTCATGGCGTTTCATAATATTCTACAAGTATTTCCATGCATTAACTAGGCAAATAAATAATGGAATTTTGTTTTCTTATGTTGATTGGAAATCTTTCTTGTTTGACATGATTCATGGGTAAATGTCGGTGATGTATGCATTGCAGGAGTTTCAATAGTGTAGGAAGATCTCATGTCAACATCCCCAACCTAATCTCATCCATCCATGATCACCAAAAGCCACTAATTCCATCAACCAATTCATCATTCCATAAGGACAACTTTCCAAGCTTGTTGAGAAAATCCAACCATCTCACAAACTTTGGTTTGAGCTCTGAGGAAGTCCTAGCCACTCCCCTACCTTATTTATTCCATCATTCACCTTCCCTAAGCCTTATCCCGCCTTCCAAATCCCTCCTTATGCTTTTAGCTAGATCCTGTAGGAATGCATGGGATCCTGTAGGAGCATTAGGACATCCTGTAGGACGAACTATAGTGGCCTGTTTTGAGGCTGATTTGAGGAAAATTCATCTATAGAGTTAGGAGAAGACCCCTATTTTCCTCCTAAGACATCTGACCTTTCACAACCATCTCTAACCCACCTACCCTACCACCAAGAAGATTTAACATTCACATTTTTACAAAAAAAGGACAAAAAGGAAAAAAGAGTTATTATGTTCATTCATATGCACAACAGAAAAGTGTTTGATTATCTCAGTTTGCATGCCTAGGATAGTTAGGATTACACACATGTTAGATTAGAATTCTTCAGAAGAAAGATATATTAACAAATAGTTAGATGAATAGTGTATTTAAAGCATTTATTTCAGCATTTGATTGCTGCAGTAGACAATATTTCAATTCTCTCAATTAGGGTAAAATTCCCTTTCTCCATCAGTAATCAAACTTCTTCTAAATCAATAGAAGGTTGGTTTGAGAAACCCTAGTGGTCTATCGCCAGCTCAACAGTGATAAAGAGTGGACCCATTGCAACTGCTTGTGTATACAACACTGTCACCTCCAAGTTTGTATGAAATTCGGGTTGATAAAGTAAAGTTGGTAGCCCGAGGAGTTACATCATTCTTGTTGCAATACTGTTGCTCATTACTTTTTGGCATCGTTGCCGAGGAGGTGTTTGAGTAAGATGTGATTTCTAATTTCTTTCTTCCATTTATTATCTCTTTCATTTTTCTATTAGCTTCATTTTTTTTGCAAAATTAATTGTAAGTTGGTTTTCTTTCCTTTTCATTATATAAGTAAGATTTCATTCAAAAATTAGTTCCATTCAGTTTGTTATTCCAATTCTACAATTAGTCTTAAAGCTTGAAACAAAACAAAACAAAAACACTACTTTCATGCCTCATAGGAATAGGGATAACTTAGGAAAATTTCTGCCAAATACTTTAGCAGTAGCTTAGAAAGATAAAGGAATACCAAAAATCTGATAGTAGGTAGCTTTGGCCTCACTCCTCCCTTCAGGGACCATGGTTTGAGGAAGAACTCCTATGCAGCCCCCAAAAAGATAGAATTCTGATTTCTTATGGAATTTAGGGCTTTCTACTACCTAGGCCAACATATTTTCAGTTTTCAAGAATAGGATTTAATTGTCATTTCTGACATCTTCAGCCTTGCATTTGATCTCATAAGGGTTTCACATTATTCTGCAAGTTTTTCCATGCATGAAATAGGCAACTAGATAATGAAAATATGTTTTCTTAGTTGATTCGAAATCTTTCTCATTTGACATGATTCATGGGTAAATTCCAATGATTGATGCAGTGCAGGAGTTTTAATAGTGTAGGGATATCTCATGACCAGCAACCCCAACCTAACTTCATCCATGTATGATCATCAAAAGCCAATAAGTCCCTCACCCAATTCATCATTCCATAAGAACAACTTTCCAAGGTTGTTGAGCAAATCCAACCATCTTACAAACTCTGTTTTGAGCTCTGAAGAAGTCCTAGTCACTCTCTTGCCTTATTTCTCCCACCATTCACCTTCCCCAAGCCCTACACCACCTTCCAAATCACTCCTATTTCTCTCAATCGGATCCTGTAGGAGCATTAGGACATCCTGTAGGATGACCTGTAGTGGCCTGTTTTGAGGCCGAATTGTGGAAAAGGCATCTACGAAGATAGGAGAAGACCCCTACTTGCCTTCTAAGCCATATAACCTTCCACCACCATCTCTAACCCACTTGCCACATCACCAAAAGGATTTAGCATTCACATTTTCACAAAAAAAAAAGACAAAAAGGAAAAAAGAGTTATTGTGCTCATTTACATGCACAACAGTAGAATGTTTGGTTATTTCAGATTGCATGCCTAGGACATTAGGATTACACACATGTTAACTTAGCATTATTTTGAAGCAAATCCTCTTAGCAGTTAGTTAGATGAATGGTGTGTTTAAGAATTTGATTTCAGTCTTTCCTTACTACAATAGACAAGATTTCAGTTAGTGAAAATTCCCCTTTTTCTCATTGGTAATCAAGCTTCTTCTGAATCAATAGAAGGCTGGTTTGAGAATCCATAATGGTCTATTTCCAACTTAGCAGTGACAAGAGTGGATCCATCGCATCTGCTTGTGCATACAACATTATCACCTCCAAGTTTGTACAAACCCCAGGTTGATAAAGTAAAGTCAGTAGCCCCAGGAGTTGCAGCATTCTTGCTGCAATACTGGTGCTCATCACTTTTTGGCACTGTTGCTGGGGAGGTGTCTGAGTAAGATGTGATTTCTTCTTTCTTTCTTCCATTTCTTATCTCTGACATTCTGCTATTAGCTTCATTTCTGAAAAAGTAATTGTAAGTTGGTTTGTTTTCTTTTCCATTTTGCAAGTGAGATTTCATTCAACAGTTAGTTTCCATTCAATTTGTTATTTCAATTCTGAAATTAGTCTCAAAGCTTGAAAAACCAAAAAAAAAAAACAAAAACACTTCTTTCATGCCTCGTAGGAATAGGGATAAATTAGGAATTTTTCTACCAAATACCCCTACCACTTCAAATAGCCAACCTTCCCTCTTCTTCGATAGCTGTGAATTGGAGAACCCTTTAGGGTAACAACTAGATATTTTTGAAGAGCCTACAGGGGGAGAAGAAGAAGGAGAATCCATTCCAACTGACCTAATGACTAAAAATAGAAATGACAGAGGAGATGGAGAAAGAATTGAGGGTGCCTTTCCCATCATAGAAACTAATGGGGATACCAAGATGAAAAACATAAACCCCTCGTCTCTTCCTCATTTCCATGGCTTGACCTCAGAAGATCCAGAAACTTTCTTGTTTGAGTTCGTTGTCATATGTAGAACTTATGATTGCACCACTGATGAGTAGAAGTTGAAACTACTCCCATCCACTCTCAAGGATGCAGATTTGCGATGGTTCATAGGTTTCCCTGGGAATAACACCACAACTTGGGCTCCGATGCAACAAGCCTTCAACAACAAGTATCGATACTATTGCAGGTCCAAAGACACTAAAGAGGAAATTTTTAGGACGACCTTGAGGCATGATGAATCCCTAGAGGATTATGAAGAAAGATTCTAGCTTAGCTACAAAAGGGCCAGGTGCACACTTGATCCTGAGTCACTGAAGCTAGTCCTACTCCCACGGGTAAGGGAAGATCTTCTAGATACCTTAAACCTGCTAGCAGGAGGGGACATCTACCAGCTACCCTCTGAAGATATGAAGACTGTATTTAGGAACCATTCCAGGGAAGCTAGGAAAAAGAGTATGGGTAGTCAACCGATGACCAACTCATCCTCTTCCAACACATCCATAAAAGGTGAAATTGGAAATATGTTGGAAGACTTCAAGAGTGAAATGCTGCAAACCCTTGCCCTACAGATGGACATGATGCACATCAAGAGAAAGCAGGAGGAAGCAGAGAGAGCATTAGCCATCTTCTGCCCTAGATGCATAAGGAGGCACCCTAGGAATGAATGTCCATTAAACCTAATCGAAATATGCTTGGTCTGTGAATAAAACCACTCCACAGAAAAGTTCCCTTCTCTACCTAGACTAAAAGTTGTGTATCAGGGAACTGAAGGGGTGACTGAATAGATTTGCTACATTAATCAAAGGAGACTTCATGGGCCTCGACCATACTAGAAGGGCATGCAAGTCTCATCCCATGCATATTACAACCCTAACTAGAATACGTACATTCCCTCTTGGGCACCCTTGCTCATCCCTCCTTCTCTAAACCTCCTCCTTGGTCTTTTTCACCTTAGTACCATTCCCAGCCGACCAACGAGTCATGCCATCCATATACTCCGCCACAACCTCAGTGGAATGCACCACCCCAGAGGTGGATGCTCCCAATCAATAATGCTCTAGCTTTATTAACTTGACCTCCTACATAGCCACATCTTTTACACCCTTCTCCACCTAAACAACCTCAGATGTCTACCCAGCCAAAGCCGAACCCGAACAATAGACAGGCACATCAAGTATACAATGGAGAGACATTCCATCCTGCTTATGCTATGGAGATTCAGGAAATCAACCTAAGATATGGGAGAGTACTCCCGGACAGCCAATCTCCATCTCCACCTAGGCAGAGTGAGGAGGAAAGAGAGGAAAGCATGCCTAGAGTGAATCCAACACCCTTTCTTGAAATATTAACTCAACTAGTCCAGCTTACCCCAGAAGAGAATGAACTTTTGGGTGAATTGAAAAATCTATGTGTCAAAATTCCACTTCTCCAAGCCATCAAGAATGTACCTATTTACAAAATTTTTATTAAAGATAAGTGTTTCAAACATCCAAGGAAAAGAGACACCCCTACCATTAATGTCATTGGACAACTGTCTGACTTAATGTTGGGGTAGGTAATTTGCCAAAGTATTTAGACCCTGGAAGCCCTGTAGTAGATGTGTACATCAATGACACCATTGTTCCACACACTTCCATTGAACTTGGGGCTACTATTAATGTAATGAATAAGGGCACCATGCTCAAACTCAATCTCCAGGGCTCATTAAGAAAGACCACAACAGTCTTGCAACTTGCAGACTGTTACACAGTAAACCTTGAGGGGATTGTTGAGGATGTGATGGTCTCCATTGACTCCTGGGAGTACCCTACAGACTTCCTAGTTCTCCAGCCTAAGGCCAAGCTTACTGGTTATCCTCTCATACTTGGGAAGCCTTGGTTAGCCAATTTTGATGCCTACATCAGCTGCAGGGATGGAAATATGATTATAAAAAATGGGCATCTATCCAAGAAGTTGGTCTTGTGCCCTCCTTCTTATCCATCCCTAGAACATGACCTACCTTTATGGATAGAAGAGGAGGAATAAGATGAAATCTACTCAGCCCAACTCTATACCCTAGAAACTGCCATGGGAGGAGGACAGTCGGATGAAGATGACTTGATTGAACACATACTCCAAATTCCAACTCCCAACACCTTGTCCTTAGAGGAAGTAGTAAAGGAAACCAACAGAAACCATTAGATTGATCTATGCTTAGCTGATTCAAACCCTAACCATTTCAAAATGATAGAATTTGGTCGTGAAAGAACTTTGAAAATCAACCCCTCTCTTTCTATACACTAAGAACAAAAGTTGTGCAACATGCTAAGGGAACATCTGGGTGCCTTTGCTTGGAGCTACAAGGAAATGAAGGGAGTGCATCCCTCAATGTGTACTCACCACATTTATATTAAATAAATTTGCAAACCAGTCTGACAACCCCAAAGGAGAACGAATCCAGCTCTCAAGGATATAGTAAAAAAGAACTGCAAAAGTTGCTGGATGCAGGGCTCATTTACCCTATCTTGGACAATGAGTGGTTTTATCCTTTGGTGTTGGTTCTAAAGAAAAATTGGAAGTGGGGTATTTGTGTCGATTATAGAGAGTTAAACAAAGCAACAAACAAGGACCATTTCCCTCTACCTTTCATTGACCAAGTGCTAGATGGCCTGGCAGGGAAGAAGTTTTTTTCTTTCCGAGATGGGTTTAATGGATACAATCAAATCCAGATTAGCCCAGAGGACCAGGATAAAACCACCTTCACCTATCCTTCAGGTACTTTTGCTTATAGGGTCCTTCCTTTTGGCCTATGCAATGCCCCTGCCACTTTCCAGAGGGCAGTCCTGAGTATCTTTGTGGAGCTAGTCCATGATGCAGTGGAAATTTATATGGATGACTTTACACCCTATGGGTGTGATTTCCATGAGGCTCTCTCCAACTTGGGTAAGGTGCTGAACAAATGCAATGAAATGAGCCTATCCATTAGTCCCAAAAAAATTGATTTCTTGATGACTGCAGGGACTGTTCTAGGTCACTCAATATCCTAGAAAGGACTGCAAGTAGACCCAAATAAGATAGCCATCATCCAAAGGGTCCCAACTCCGCAAAAACAAAGGGATGCCAAAAGTTTTCTAGGTTTAGATGGATATGATTGGAGATTTATAAAAGAATTAAACAAGTTAGCTTCTCCTTTATTTGAGTTATTGGCCAAAGACTCAGAATTTTTATGGTCAGAAAGATGTCAAGAAGCCTTGGACACCCTATAGGAAAAGTTGACTACTGCACCTATTCTCCGAGGCCCAAATTGGGCTCTTCCTTTCCATATACATGTCGATGCCTCTCATAAAGCCATAAGACTAGCTATAGGCCAAATAGATGACAAGCTACCTTATGCCATTTACTTCATCAGTAAGAATTTATCAAAAGCCGAACTGAACTATACAATGACTAAAAAGGAGCTCCTAGCTGTTGTGCATTCATTGAACAAATTTAGGCATTACATTATAGGTTACCAAACATTTGTACATACTAACCATGCTACAATCAAATAGTTGATGCATAAACTTGATGTGAATGCCTGGATTATTAGATGGTTACTTTTATTGCAACAGTTTGATCTAAGTATTATTTATAATCCTAGCAAGGAGAATTTTGTTGCATATTTTTTATCTAGCTTAACTTTGCCTCTAGGGGAGGAAGGAATGGTTGATGATCAGTTACCGGATGAACACTTATTCACCATTTTAGTTCTCTCTCACATAGAAAACTACTTGGTGTCTGCACAGTTTCCACCGAATTTGTCCTCCAAAGAGAAAAGTAAGATTGTGAGGAAGAGCGCCCCATTCACTTGGATTGGGGGCAACCTCTTCAACCTAGGCCTGGATCAAATTATGAGAAGATGCGTCATGGAGAAGGAAGTATTTGACATCCTTCTGACCTATCATGATGGGCCTTATGGAGGTCACTTTGTAGCCAAAAGGACATAATTCAAGGTGCTACAAGCTGGTTATTAATGGCCTAATCTTCACAAGGATGTGAGGAGGTATACTATTTAGTGTGATCGGTGCCAAAGGATGGGGAAACCTACCTGAAGGGATGAAATGCCTCTGCAACCTCAAGTGACTTTTGAGCCATTTGACAAGTGGGGCATGGATTTCATTGGACCCATTGACCCTCCGTCCAGGAAAAAGTAGTACATCATTGTGTGCAGTGACTATTTAACCAAGTGGGTTGAAGCCAAGGCCATCAAAGCAACAACAGAGGGGAAAGTGGTTGATTTCTTAAGGAAAAATGTATTTTATAAGTCTGGGTACCCTAGAAAATTGGTCATTGGTCAAGGAAGCCAGTTTACATCTCACATGATTGAAAAATTGCTAAGTCAGCACAAGATCAAGCATAGAACATCCACTCCTTACCACCCACAAGCTAATGGGCAAGTGGAGGTGACCAACAGAGCACTGGAGGGCATTCTGACCAAAGTGATTAGCAACAGAAAGGACTGGGCAGATAGATTGGTTGAGGCCACTTGGGCCTACAATACCACCTGGAAGACCACCACTGGATTCACTCCTTATGAGCTGGTCTATGGGAAGAAGGCCTTGCTGTCCATTGAGTTTGAATACAACACCTTAAGAATGGTAGCACAACTAGATCTAGATCTCACCAGGGTGCAACAAGAGAGATTGCTCTAGCTGAATGGGTTATATGAGTTTATAATGCGGGCCCTCTTGTGCATAGAGGTGACTCAAGTTCAAAGGAAGATTTGGCATGAAAAGAATATAAAGGACAAATAGTTTCAAGAAGGTGATTGGGATTTGTTCTATGATTCCAGGTACAAGGATTTTAAAGTCAAGTTAAGGACTAGATGGTTAGGGCGTTATGTCATAGAAAAATTTCATGGTAATGGTTCAGTGCAGGTAAGAACCATTGATGCATAGGCTATTCCTTTACTTCTCAATGGGCACAGATTGAAGGTCTACAAGAAGCCCTTTTCAAAGAAAGAATTCATCAATGGCATCAGCAAGACAATGATGGTGGTGGAGAAAGTTTCAGCTTCTACCCCCTCAAGTCCCTAAAGTAAAAAAGAACAACTCAAGTGAAAACCTCCATGAGGCACCTGAGTCCCACTGTTGAGTCGAAAAAATAAAAAATAAAAGATCTATGGGTGAAAACCTATTTTGAGGCACCCAGGGCAAGAATCTAGGATGAAAACCTCTTGGAGGCAAACTAGTTGTTTTCAAGAAAAAAAACAAAAACAAAAAAATATTAAAAAAAAAAAAGAGAAGAGAAAAAATTTAAAAATGTTGTTTGCAGGTCAACAGGAGGAGGATAAGAGCAATAAGAGAGGAGAAGAAGGACCTATACAATTCATATTTTCATTCCTCCATCCCATATTCTTCATCATCCCATCAATCCCTCCATTTATGAACTCATCCAGCTCAGTTTACATAGGCTCTGTGTTTTCTACAAGATTCCCTGTAATCCTACAGGATTCCTTGAAAACCTACTGGAGGATCATGTAGGAATTACAGTGGCTTGGGAATCCTAAGAAAAGTGACCCTAGAGCAAGGGGATGACTAGTCTGTGTCAAAAAGTAAAATGTTACTCCACCAATTCACCACCATGCCTCTCACCATCATGATTACCCCTACATTTATCCAATAAGTCAGTTCCAATTTTTTTTTAGTTTTCCAAAGGCATCTTACCTATAGGTATGTCATCTCGCTTAAGCTCTCTCATTAGAATAATATGATAAAAAAATGTAGGATTGTGTAAGAGTTGGTTTTATAAGCAAAGGTGGCCAGTTAACTTGGCCACCTTCGGCGAGTCGACGAGCAGAATAGAGTTGGATCACTCCACACGTGGCAGCAGTCAAATCAAAAGAAAAAGGATATGAGGCCAAAAATGGTTAATTTATGGATGATCAAAGTGGGAGATGATTACGAGGTAAGGAGGAATGATGGAGTGGTAGTGGGACCAACGGTCCAAAAGTGGGTGCTCGTACTTAGGTAGCCAGCACACCATCCCACACAATCAGCCACATGAGGAAATAAAACACTAATTTCCATGCAAAGGAGGAATTCACAGTCTAGATGATTCATCAACGCAAGGTTTCTCTCAACTCTTGAAGCAATGTCTATAGGAAAGGCAGTGAGAATTTTTCAGCATAGGAGCACCTACATGATCCTACAGGAAAACCTACAGGAGGACCTACAGGATACATAGTAGTCATCTATAGAATTATCAATGGGCATTTAGAGTGCAAACATCAAAGGTTGGCTTCATCAGACAGTAACCAAGAGGTAGGAGATACACCTTCCCACATTTTCAGTTAAAAAATATATAGAAAAACCCTCCATTTGGTTAAGGAAATTGCAGTATAGAGGAATCATATTACAGATTTTTCATTTAAAATCTCTCACCCATTAGAATTTGGAATTATACCCGTACAAGCCTCCACAATTATTAGAAGAAAAATGACAGGGGGATTTAACAAGAGGGAACGCAGAAACATAGTAAGAATTCATCAGCACCCTCCTGTAGTAGAAATTTTCACAAGGCACAATTGAATGGGTTTCTTTGAAAAAATGAGGGGATACGATGATGAGGTGGCCAGAGACTTTTCTTTCTCACTCATACCACTAACTAGAACCCATGCCACTACTATGGTGAAAGGCCTCTCAGTAGAAATCACCCCTGAAGTCATAGGCAGAATCAACACACTTCCTTTAGGGTTGTGTTGGAGAAAGGAATTTAAGGGAAACATCACCCTTGCAAAGAAGAAATTCTTTTTGGAAGGGGAGGAGGCAATGGAGGACAAGAATGGAGTTAGAATAGAAAGCCTTCCATACCCTTGGAATGAAATTAGGTACCACCTCATTAAATATAATCATGTGAAGGGATATACAGTGTGGTATATGGATACCATTTCAAGCTTCTTCAAGAACTGAGATTTGGAGCAGACATGCCTCCTCAAAACAGACTAATCATACCCTAGTTTCTTCTTCAATCAGTGATAGATATGAGCATCAAAGTGCAGGAAGGAAAACATCAACAGCTAGCCCATCATGGGTTAATCAAACTTATCCTAGAATATGCCTAAGACTCCCTATTACATGGACAACTTTTAGAGACATGCAGGCAAAGGGAGAAATCAAATCTCTTGAATATGACAAAAGCCCCACTGTTAGTGAGAGGGATGAAGAAGAAATAGAGGAGGAAGAAGGGGAAGAAAAAGAGGAGGAAAATGAAGAAGAGACAGAAGAAGATGCAAAAGAAGAAACATATGAACAGAGCGAGGAACTAGAGGAAGAAGAGGATGAGAAAGACAAGGATGAGAAGGAGAATGGAAAAGAGGAAACAAAAGGTAAGGAAGAACAAAGGTCTACAGTTCAAGGCAAAGAAGGGGAAGAATCACCAAGGGTATCACCAAGGGAAACTCTGCTAAACCTACAGGAAACTCAGAAAATGGACCAAGAAGGTATCACTCAACAAGAAACAAAGAAGGAAGACCCAAAATAGAGATAACCTAGTCCTCAACCCAACCTCAACTCTTACTATAGGTTCATTAAAGGGGGTAGGGTCATCCCACAAAAATTTTCCATCCCCTTATTCTTTGATCTTGAGAAAGAAAGGGAAAGAACACACAGGTGGATGCAAATTTCCAAGTCCAAAGGAGTGGAAGATGTAGGCCACATGAAGGAGAAAGTAAAGGATATGGGTAAAGGACTGAGCAGCATAAGGGATAGAGAGGCAATGATGAAAGCTTAGTTGGAAGAAGAGAATGCATGGATAAGGGGATAATTACAGGAAATAGAAAATCAATTGGCAGACATGGCCAATTTATCCTTAGAGGAAATCCAGTGAAGGATGCCAACAAAGTCTTATGCATGTATCTTAAGGAGCAATGGCTACAATTCCAAATTAAGACTTTAGCATAGAGAGGCACTATGCCCTTCCAAGACTATAGACAATTCATTGATCTCTATGATCAAAGCACCTTGAAATATAGAGAAAAAATGTATGAGTTTTACCTACACAACTTAACCTTGACATGTTTGAATATGTGGGACCCAAATTCAAAAAGGGGACTTGCAATTGATGGCCTTAGCATCATGGATGAATCATGAGGAGGCAAGGGCTGCATAGATGAAGAAGGTAATGGCAAGAGAAGGGACAAAACCCCTCATGATAAGAGCTGAGCAATCTAACCCAATGGCTATCATCATCACCCATAACCTGATTTTAAATGATCCTAAGCTTGCAACTAGGTACCTTTCTGCCCAAGAGCAAGCAGTCACACACTTTGAAGACATTTTTAGGTTGTTAGGAGATGACAACATGCAATCTCGCCAAAGGAGATGGAACACCTTTCCCTACAACTTGAAAATAAGGGAATACCATTCTCCTCAGAGAATGAGATAGGCGCTAAATATAACACCCATGTACAAGAAAACTATACAAAGACTCAAAGTCAATTGGGTTGGCTTGAGACTCATTCCACCACTACTCTTAGGAATTTTGGAAGGAAGGAAGGAATAAGAAGAAATAAAGCAGTGGGAAGAGATAGAGAGGAAGGTGGATTTCTATTCAAAGGAAGAAGAAACTACAACAGAAGCATGGGATTTCAAGGAGGCCACTAGAGCAATGAAGGACATGGATATAGATTCAGTTTCTCAGAGGATGAGAAACACTTTTAGTAGGGGGGTGATGATGGGCCTCATCATTGGGTAACTATATGGACCTTAATACACCTCCAAGCTAATTAAACTCAACTCTTCTCCTAATTCCTTACATATTTTGATTATATTTTGCTTAATTGGATGAGTAAAAGTAAGATGTTATGTCTAGTGGACTAATGTGCATTTATTGCAGGTTTTTGAGAGCAAATCATAGCAATTTTGGCTAATTAAGGGAAAAACTTGAATGAGACAAGGAGGAGAGATTGTAGGAGATAGATCCTCCTCATTTAATCCTCACTTATTCGAATATTCCTCCATCAAATCATGCTAGCTCGGAGTTGCAAGCAGCTGAGTCATGAAGATCAAAAGGCAGTCGAGCCAGTGACAGTTAAAGAGCTAGTTTATCTTGAGTTTGGGAGTCAGGCCTCCCTAGATTTAAGGAATTCGTTGGAGACTTCAGTTGTATAAATAAAGAGGCCTAGAGCCTCATTAGGATTCAATTTTTTTTTATGAAAAAGCACTAAGCATTTTCGAGTTCAAGACTTGTGGAAGACATTGTTATGTAATTTTTCTAATATGATAATGAGAATGAGCATTTCCTTGATCCAAAATTCAGTTGATTCAGAGGGGTGAAGCTCTTGGGTTATGGCCCAACCCTAGCAGCAAAGGCTCCCCTTCTTGTACTTGTATGTTTAGTTGATTTCATAGATTAATGGTTGAATTGGTTTTAGCACTATTTCATTGCAAGTAGTTGTGGATTTTATTAGTTTGCTTCCATTTGTGCATTTCTTTAGTAGTAACTTAGAAAGATAAAGGAATACCAAAAAATTGATAGTAGGTAGCTTTGGCTTCACTCCTCCCTTCAGGGACCATGGTTTGAGGAAAGAACTCCTATGCAGTCCCAAAAAGACAAAATTACGATTTCTTATGGAATTTAGGGCTTTCTGCTACTTAGGCCAACATCTTTTCAATTTTCAAGAATAGGATTTAATTGTCGTTTCTAATACCTTCAGCCTTGCATTCGATCTCATAAGGGTTTCACATTATTCTGCAAGTTTTTCCATGCATGAAATAGGCAACTAGATAAAGAAATAATGTTTTCTTAGTTGATTCAAAATCTTTGTCATTTGACATGATTCATGGGTAGATGTCAATGATTAATGCAGTGCAAGAGTTTCAATAGTGAAGGGATATGTCATGACCAGCAACCCCAACCTAACTTCATCCATCCATGATCATCAAAATCCAATAAGTCCCTCACCCAATTCATCATTTCATAAGAACAACTTTCTGGGGTTGTTGAGAGAATCGAACCATCTTACAAACTCTATTTTGAGCTCTGAAGAAGTCCTAGTCACTCTCTTGCCTTATTTCTCCCACCATTCACCTTCACTGAGCCATACACTACCTTTCAAATCACGCATATTTCTCTCGGCTGGATCTGTAAGGAATATAGGGGATCCTATAGGAGCATTAGGACATCCGTTAGGAGGCATTAGGACATCCTATAGGATGACCTGTAGTGGTCTATTTTGAGGCCGAATTGTGGAAAAAACATCTAGGAAGATAGGAGAAGACCCCTACTTGCCTCCTAAGCCATCTAACCTTCCACCACCATCTCTAACCCACCTGCCACATCACCAAGAGGATTTAACATTCACATTTTCACACAAAAAAAGGACAAAAAGGAAAACATACTTATTCTGTTCATTTACATGCACAACAGTAGAATGCTTGGTTATTTCAGATTGCATGCTTAGGACAGTAGGATTACACACATGTTAACTTAACATTATTTTGAAGAAAATCCTCTTAGTAGTTAGTTAGATGAATGGTGTATTTAAGCATTTGATTTCAGTCTTTCCTTACTACAGTAGATAAGATTTCAGTTAGTGCAAATTCCCATTTTTCTCATTGGTAATCAATCTTCTTCTGAATCAATAGAAGGTTGGTTTGAGAAACCATAGTGGTCTATCGCCAGCTTAGCAGTGACAAAGGGTGGACCCATCACATCTTCTTTTGTATACATTACTGTCACCTCCAAGTTTGTATGAACCTCGGGCTGATAAACTAAAGTCAGTAGCCCTAGGAGTTGCAACATTATTGCTACAATACTGGTGCTCATCACTTATGATTACACCACTGATGATCAAAAGTTGAAATTATTCCCATCCTCTCTCAAGGATGCAACTCTGCACTGGTTCATGGGTTTACCTAGGGATATCATCACAACCTGGGCTCAGATGCAGCAAGCCTTCAACAATAAGTATCAAGACTATTGTAGGTCCAATGACGCTAAAGAGGAAATTTTTAGAATGACCTGTTAAGAAATTTACCCAAGAACACAAATTAATTACGGAGAATTACTGAGAGAAATAAATATAAAAATTAACCAG
>APFE030086808.1:39937-82900 GCA_000404065.3 Pinus taeda
CATAACCACATAAATACACATGTTTATCCGGGAAAACCCCAAATCCGGGGAAAAACCCAATCATAATGAAATTTCATTATCCTTGGCCAAAACCCTGGCCAATCCGGCCAAGTGAGCCTTCACCGCTCACCTCCAGGCCATGCATTACAATGAAGTCCTTCCGGCCTTTTATAGGCTCCATTACATATAATACCACGGGCAGAATACCATGGGTGTACAATACCATGTGCCCCAAAACCATCACTATTTAACCTCGTCAACTTTTGACTCTATCCTGAGTCAAGTTTACCTAACATGACCTTGGGGTATGATGAATCCTTAGAGGATTATGAGGAAGGATTCTAGCTTAGCTACAAAAGGGCCAGGAGCACACTTGACCCAGAGTCGCTGAAGCTAGTCCTACTCAGGTGGGTTAGGGAGGACCTTATGGATACCCTAAACCTGCTAGAAGGAGGGGACATATACCAGCTACCCTATGAAGATATCAAGACTATCTTTAAGAACCATTCTAGGGAAGCTAGGAAAAAGGGTAGGGGTATTCAACCAATGGCCAACTCATCCTCTTCCAACACATCCATAAAAGGTGAAATTGGAAATATGATGGAAGATTTCAAGAGTGAAATGCTGCAAACCCTTGCCCTACTGATGGACACTATACACATCAATAGAAAGCAGGAGGAAGAAGAGAGAGTATTAGCCATATTCTTCCCCAGATCCATAAGGAGGCACCCTAGGAATGAATGTCCATTAAACCTTATAGAAATTTGCTCTGTTTGTGAAGAAAACCACTCCACAGACAAGTGTCATTCTCTACCTAGACTAAAAGTTGTGTATTAGGGAACTGAAGGGATGACTGAATAGCTATGCTACATAAATCAAAGGAGGTCTCATGGACCTCGACCATACCAACAGGGCATGCGAGGGTCATCCTATGCATATTACAACCCTAACCAAAACACATCCATTCCCTCTTGGCCCCCCCTGCTCATCCCTCCTGGTCTACACCTTCTCCTTGGTATTTTTCACCTCAGTACCATTCCTAGCCGACGAACCAACCATTTCAGCCATATACTCCTCCACAGCCTTAGTGGAATGCATCACCCCATGAGAGGAGGCCCCCATATAACATTTCTCCAGCTTTATTGCCTTCACCTCCTACTCAACCATGACTTTTAGACCTTGTTCCACCTAAACAACCTCGGATGCCTGCCTAGCCAAATCTAAACCTGAATAACAAACAGGCACAAAAAGTATACAACGAAGAGACATCATACCTTGCTTATGTTGTGGAAATTCAAGAAATCAACCTAAGGTATGGGAGAGTACTCCCGGACAACCAACCTCCATCTCCACCTAGGGAGAGTGAGGAGGAAAGAGAGGAAAGTATGCCTAGAGTGAATCCACCACCCTTTCCTGAAAGATTAAATCATCCAGCCCAGCCTACCCCAGAAGAGGATGAAATTTTGGGTGAATTGAAAAATCTATGTGTCAAAATTCCACTTCTCCAAGCCATTAAGGACGTACCTATTTACAACAAAATGATTAAAGAGAAGTGTTTCAAACATCCAGGGAGGCAGAAAAAAGACACCCCTACCATTAATGTCATTGGACAACTGTCCAACTTAATGCTGGGGTAGGTAATTTTCCCAAAGGATTTAGAACTTGGAAGCCCTGTAGTATATGTGCAAGTCAATGGCACCATTGTCCCACACACCTTGATTGATCTTCGGTCTAGCATTAGTGTAATGACTAAGGACACCATGCTCAAGTGAAATCTCCAGGGTTCATTAAGAAATACCACAACAATCTTGCAGCTTCCAGACCATTCCACAGTAGCCCCTGAGGGGATTGTTGAGGATGTGATGGTCTCCATTGACTCTTGGGAGTACCCTGAAGACTTCCTAGTTCTCCAGCCTAAGGCCAAGCTTAATGGTTATCCTATCATACTTGGGAGGCCTTGGTTAGCCACTGCTAATGCCTACATCAGTTGCAGGGTTGGAAACATGACTATAAAAAATGGGCATTTGTCCAAGAAGTTGGTTTTGTACCCTCCTTCTCAACCATCCTTAGAACATGATTTACCTTTATGGCTAGAAGAGGAGGAAGAGGATGAATTCTACTCAACCCAACTATATACCCTAGAAATTTCCATGGGAGGAGGACATCCGGATGAAGATTATTTGATTGAACACATACTCTAAAATCCAACTCCCATCACCTTGTCCTTAGAGGAAGTAGTAAAGGAAACCAAGAGAAACCATCAGACTGATCTATGCTTAGCTGATTCAAATGGTACTCGTGTCAAGACAATAGAATTTGGCCCTAAAATAACTTTGAAAATCAAACCCTCTCTTTCTGTACACCAAGAAGAAGAGTTGTGAAACATGTTAAGGGAAAATTTGGATGCCTTTGCTTGGAGTTACAAAAAAATGGAGTGCACCCCTCGGTGTGTACTCACCACATTTATATCAAAGAAGGTTGCAAACCAGTCTGACAACCCCAAAGGAAAATGAATCTATCTCTCAAGGATATGGTCAAAGAAGAACTACAAACATTGCTAGATGTAGGATTCATTTACCCTATCTCAGACAGTGAGTGGGTGCCTCCTTTGGTGTTGGTTCCAAAGAAAAATGGGAAGTGGAGGATTTGTGTTGATTAAAGAGAGTTAAACAAAGCAACAAAGAAGGACCATTTCCCTCTACCTTTGATTAACCAAGTGTTAGATGACTTGGTAGGGAAAAAGTTTTCTCTTTCTTAGATGGGTTCAATAGGTAAAATCAAATCCAGATTAGCCCAGAGGACCGGGATAAAACCTCCTTCACTTGTCCTTGGGGTACTTTCTCTTATAGGGTCCTTCCTTTTGGTTCATGCAATTCCCCTTCCACTTTCCAGAGGGTAGTCCCGAGTATCTTTGTCGAGCTAGTCCATGATGCAGTGGAAATTTATATGGATGACTTTACACCCTATGGGTGTGATTTCCAGGAGGCTCTCTCCAACTTGGTTCAGGTGTTGAACAAATGCATTAAAATGAACCTATCCATTAGAGCTGAAAAATGTGAGCTCTTGATGACTCCAGGGACTGTTCTAGGTCACTCAATATCCCAGAAAGGACTTCAGGTAGACCCAAATAATATAGCCATCATCCAAAGGGTCCCAACTCCACAAAAACAGAGGGATGTAAGAAGTTTTCTAGTTTTAGTTGGATACTATAGGATATTTATAAAATAATTCAGCAAGTTATCTTCTCCTTTATTTGGGTTCTTGGCCAAAGACTCAGAATTTTTATGGTCAAAAATATTTTAAGAAGCCTTGGACAGCCTAGAGGACAAGTTGACTACTGTACCTATTCTTCGAGGCCCAAATTGGGCTCTTCCTTTCCATATACATGTCGATGCCTCTCACAAAGCCATAGGAGCATCTCTAGGCCAGATAGATGGCAAGCTACCTTATGCCATTTACTTCATCAATAAGAATTTGTCAAAAGTCGGCCTGAACTACACAGTCACTGAAACGGAGTTCCTAGATTTTGTGCATTCATTGAACAAATTTAGGCATTACATTACAGGTTACCAAACAAACATTTGTACATACTGACCATGTTGTAATTAAATACTTGATGAATAAACGTAATGTAAATGCTCGGATTATTAGATGGTTAATTTTATTGCAACAATTTGATTTAACTATAATTGATAAGCCTAGCGAGGAGAATGTTGTTGCAGATTTTTTTTATCTAGATTGACTTTGCCTACAGGGGAGGAAGGAATGGTTGATGATAAGTTACCAGATGAACACTTATTCGCCATTTCAGTTCTCTCTCCATGGTTTGTTGACATAGAAAATTACTTGTTGTCTGCACAGTTTACACCAAATTTGTCCTCCAAAGAAAAGAGTAAGATTGTTAGGAAGAGCACCCATTCACTTGGATTGGGGGAAACCTCTTCAAATTAGGCTCAGATCAAGTTTTGAGAAGACATGTTAGGGAGGAGGAAGTCTTTGACATCCTTCTAAATTGTCATGATGGGCCTTGTGGAGTTCATTTTGCAGCCAAAAGAATAGCATTCAAGGTACTACAAAATGGTTATTACTGGCCCACTCTTCACCAAGATGTGAGGAGGTATACTAGTTAATGTGATCGGTGGAAAAGAATGGGGAAACCTTCCCCAAGGGATGAAATTCCTCTGCAACCTCAAGTGACTTTCGAGCCATTTGAAAAGTGGGGCATGGATTTCATTAGAATCATTGACCCTCCATCCAGGAAAAAGCAGTACATCATTGTGTTCATTGACTATTTAACCAAGTGGGCTGAAGCCAAGGCCATCAAAGAAGAAACAAAAGCAAAAGTGGCTGAATTCTTAAGGGAAAATGTATTTTATAAGTTTGGGTGCCCTAGAGAACTGTTCACTGATCAAGGAAGTCAATTTACATCTCACATGATTGAAAATTTGTTAAGCCAACAAAAGATCAAGCATAGAACATCCACTCCTTACCACCTACAGGCTAATGGGCAAGTGGAGGTAACTAGCAGAGCTCTGGAAGGCATTCTGACCAAAGTGATTAGCAGAAATAGAAAGGATTGGGCAAATAGATTAATTGAGGCCACTTGGGCCTATAATACCACTTGAAAGACCACCACTGGATTCACTCCTTATTAGTTGGTCTATGGGAAGAAGGCCTTGTTGTCCATTGAATTTGAATACAACACCTTAAGAATGGAATCACAACTAGACCTAGATATCACTGGGGCATGACAAGAAAGATTTCTCTAGCTGAATGGGTTAGATGAATTTAGGATGCAGGCCCTCCTGCACACAGAGGTGACTCCAGTTCAAAGGAAGATTTGGCATGACAAGAACATAAAGGACATACAGTTTCAAGAAGGTGATTGGGCTTTGTTGTATGATTCCAGGCACAAGGATTTTAAAGGCAAGTTAAGGACTAGATGGTTAGGGCCTTGTGTCATAGAAAAATGTCATGATAATGGTTCAGTAGAGATAGGGAACCATTGATGTAGAGGCTATCCCTTTACTTGTTAGTGGGTATAGATTGAAGGTCTACAAGAAGCCCTTATCAAAGCAAGAATTCATCAATGACATCAGCAAAACAATGATGGTGGTGGAGAAAGTCTTAGCTTCCACCCCATCAAGTCTCTGAAGAAAAAAATAAAAGAAAAAAGAGAAAAAAGAAAAAAGAAAAAAAGAAAAAAAGAAAAAAGAGAAATAGAAAAAATAAAGGGACTCAGGTGAAAACCTCCATGAGGCATCTAAGTCCCACTGTTGGGTTGAAAACCTCTTGAGGCAGTCCAATGGTGTTGGAAAAAAGAGAAAAAAAATAAAAATACCTCTGGGTGAAAACCTCTTTTAAGGCACCCAGGGCAGGCAACTAGGATGAAAACCTCCTTGGAGGTAGACTAGTTGTCTTCTAAAAAAAGAGAAAAAATGAAAAAATGAAAAAAGAGAGAAAAGTAACAAATGTTTTTGGAAATGTCATTGTAGGTTAGAAAAAGGAGAATAAGTGCAGCTTGAGAGGAACATAAGGACCTACAAAATCCATATTTCAATCCCTACATCTCATATTCTTCATTATTTCATTCATTCTTACATTTATGAACTCCTCCAACTCAGTTTACACAGGCTCTATGTTTTCTACAGGATTCCTTGAAATCCTACAGGGTTCCCTGTAAACCTATAGGAGTTTCCTATAGGAACTATAGTGGCTTTGAAATCCCAAGAAAAGTGATCCTAGAGCAAGGGGATGACAAGCCCATGCCTGAAAAAAATCATTCACTCCACCATATCATCACCATGCCTTTCATCACTATGTTACCCCTGCATCCATCCAACAAGTCAATTTAAAAAAAATACAATTTTCAAAAAGAAAAAGAAAAAACAAAGAGAAGAGGGAGAGAAGGAGGACAAAGGGACAATACCTGAAGACCACAACCCTCACCCACCATTCACTACAACCCTTCTCTACTCATGTCAACAATCCTCATGCTCCAGAAGTGAGAAAATCTATGAAAGTTTGGGGGGGAGGCAGCTACAGGACATCCTGTAGGTTTCCTATAGGAAATCCTATAGCAGCCTATCCCACAAAGAAAAATTTCCAGGTTTGCATCCATCTTTAGCACAGACATTCCAAGGTTAAGGAAGCTCCTCCAGAGCTCAGCAACAGCATCAAGATCACCAACATCACTCTCCAGCACCTGCACATCAAAATAAACAAGCATCAAAAGAGGCCAATACAAAGAAGGATATGCAGAAAATACATTGCATAGAGACATCATTCTCCAAAATGCATCATCATAAAAGCATCTTACCCACAAGTATATCATCTTACTCATGCTCTCTCGTTAGCACAATATGATCAAAACTTTAGGATTATGTAAGAGTTGGTTTTATAAGCAAAGGTGGCCAATTAACTTCGCCACCTTCAGCTAGCTGACGAGGAGAAAATAGTTAGACCACTCCACACGTGGCAGTAGTAAAAAAAGGAGATAAGGCCAAAAATGGTTATGTTATAGAGGAACGAAGTGGGAGATGATTATGAGGTAAGGTGGAATTATGGATTGATAGTGGGACCAACAGTCCAAAAGGAGGTGCTCGTACTTAGACAACTAGCACACCATCCCACACGATCATCCATATAAGCAAATAAATCAATGATTCCCATACAAAAAGAGCATTATCAATCTAGATAATTCATCAAAAAAAGGTTGCTCTTGGCCTTCTTGAAGTAACACCTACAGGAGACAGTTAGCATTTTGCAGTGCAAGAGACCTACAGGATCCTACAGGATACAGAGCAGTTAATCTACAAGATTATTAGTGGGCACTAAGGGAGGAGAAATCAAAGCTTTTCCTCAACAGATTGTAACAAGTGAGGTAGGAGATATACTTTCCATGTTTTCCAGTTAAAAAGAAGAAAAAATCCTCATTTGATTAAGGAAATTGGAGTCAAGGAGAATTGTATTGCAGAGTTAACATTTAAATCTCTCTCACCCATAAAAGCCTTCACAATTACCAGGGAAAGATGACAAGAGGTTTTAACAAGAGAGAACCCACAAACACAGTAAGGATTCACTAGCATCCTCCTATAGTAGAAATTTTCACAAGGCACCAATGGATGAGATTCTTTGAGAGGGTGAGAGGATATGATGATGAGGTGGCTAGATACTTTTCTCTCTCACTCATACCCCTCACTAGGACCCATGCCACTGTTGTGGTGAAAGGATTATCAGTAGTAATCATCCCAGAAGTTAAAGAAGAATCACCACACTCCTTTTGGGTTACCTTGGAGGAAAGAAGATAAGTGTAACATCACCCTTTCAAAGAAGAAATTCTTTTTGGAAGGGGAGGAGCCAATGGAAGACAAAAATGGGGTCAGAAGAGAAAGAAATACATACCCTTGTAATGAAGTTAGTTACCACCTCATTAAATACATATAATGTGAAGGGAGATATAGTGTGGTGTATGGATACCACTTCAGACTCCTCCAAGAACTGATATTTGGAGCAGACACACCTCCTCAACACAGATTAAGTATACCCTAATTTCTTCTTCAATCAATGAAAGACATGAGCATCAAAGTACAAGAGGAAAACATCAACAACTAGCCCATTATGGGTTGATCAAACTCATCCTAGAAGATGCTCTACAAAACCTAAGACTCCCTATTACATGGAAAAACTTCATAGACATGCAAGCATGAGTAGAAATGCAAGCTCTTGAATATGACAAAAGCCCCACTGCTGGTGAGAGGGATGAAGAAACAAAAGGATAGAATTAAGAGGAAACATAGGAGGAAGAAGAGGAAGAAAAGGAGGAGGAAAATGAAGAAGAGGTAGAAGAAGAAACAAAAGAAGAGATATATGAGCAGAATGAGGAACTGGAGGAAGAAGAGAAAGAGACAGACAAGGATGAGAAGGAGAATGGAAAAGAGGAAACATAACAGAAGGAACAACATAGGTCTACAGTTCAAGGCAAAGAAGGGGAAGAATCACCAAGGGCATCTGTAGAACCCACTGAGAAAGAGGCAACAACTGCTCTTATTGCCCTAAGTACACCTATCAAGTCAAAAGGGAAGAGGCAAAGATGAACCCCACTATACTTCAGGACAAGAAAGAGCACAAGGATTAGGCAAGGAAGACCTCAAACACCCACCAAAACTCCTATTGTCATTGAAGACTGTTAACACCCCAAGGAACTCTCCTAGGTTGTAAATCAGAGATGCTTGGGAACATTACAAACTCAACAAAAATGTTGGAAATATGGTGGATGAATGAAAGAAATTCTACATATTCAAGCCAAATAACCACTTCTACTATGCTTAACCCCAAACATGGGTGAACACCCCTAGATTACAAGGCTTTAGACCACCAATTACTCACGGTTTGAGAAATAGGGGAAGATGAAGAATACTGACCACACCAGCAGATGCACAAGACCATGTGATGGTTGGCTGCAACCAATAAATAGGTCTGTAAATCTATTATCTAATGCACGGACAGGATGACAACTCTCTGGCATTAAAACAACAGAAACCTACATACACCTTCAATAATACTAACTAGATTCTAACATAGAGGTGGGATGACAGCCCCTCTAATGCTAAACATCAAGAGAAAATGAAAAATGCATAAAAGGCATAGCCTAGAACAAAGAAGAAGAAGTGGAAAGTGAGCAATTAACAATAAAAGAAGCTTGCATTAGCTGAAAATGGAGACCAGACGCTGCAGGTATCACAGTAGTTATCGTCTCCAGAAGTTGAAGCTTGCAACAAAATAACATTCATCAACCTATTACATTATGTCTTCTGGATATATATAGAAGTTGATTACAAAAATATATACTATCCTATGCGTGGAGGGGTCATAATGGACCACCAACCACATTAACTATTTGATAAAAATCTCTGCCATAATCTGTTGCTTTAATGAACAAAATTGGTCTTTTGCATGCTCTGTTGTACTTCTTGAATAGGTGGAGTGTCCTTTGGATGAAGTTCCATGACTGATAAATGAACTCAATTGCTCGAGGCATGTCCTTCTCTTCCTTCGACTATAATGCTCCTGAATTTGGTTGTTGGAGAATAACTGCACAGGGTACTGGTAGCTGGCCACCTTCTTCCTTCTGGATCAAAAGTGGCTGAGGACCTAAATAGATAGTGGAAGCAAATCGGTCATTGGATCGTAGAAATGGACGGCGGGGATAGACCTACTGGAGGTATCGGGAAAAATATGAATGCATAGACTTGGATTGTCGGATCGAGGTCTGGCAGATCCGACGGTCATTGGAGGTCGAAAAAGCGCGAATGTTAACGGGCGGGAAAAGGTACGAAGGTCGGTAAATGGTATTCTCGCACCGCTTTTTGGAGGTAGGCGGAATTCGTACAGAGGAGAGCGATGCAATGAGTGAGAGGCGCGTGGCAGATATGATGGGTGGCAAACCGCTTTCCCCATGGGTTAAAGTGTGGGCATATCTTGGCGGCAGGGGAAGCGTATATCGTTGGATTAGGGTGACGGTTGATCAGACAGCAAGGCTTGGCGCACATGTTTCGTGCAGCTGATGTGATAGGAAAAGCAATGGATTAAGGGTTGTGCAAAGGTGCTCGGCTACATGACTTTAAAGTTTAGCGCCTAGGGGCTATGTGAAAACAAGGCTTTATGTTGGGGCGGGAAGGTAAGGGCTTGTGAAAGGTGACCGGCCAGAGAACCCATTTGAGCATACATGGCCTGATCATGACTGCATTAGATCTTCGAGCGTTAGATTATAGCAGAGCTAACAAAGACTCACCAAAGTAGCAAGAAAAGACAACTCCTCTAGAGAAAAATCAAGGAGAAGGATCATCAGGACAAACCTCTCCCAAATCTTCCATCACTTATGTTAGGATTCCTGTCACAAGTCCAACCTCATCAAAGGGAAAATGTATCCTACAGGAGACATAGATAAACCTATAGGAAGCAAAGGCCATCTTACAAGAAACTCTATTAAACCTACAGAAAACTTAGAAAATGGACCAAGAGGGTATCACTAAGCAAGAAACAAAGAAAGAAGACCCATAATTGAGATAACCTAGTCCACAACACAACCTCAACTCTTACTATAGGTTCATTGAAGGGGGTAGGATAATCCCACAGAAATTTTCCATCCCCTTATTCTTTGAGCTTGAAAAAGAGAGGGCAAGAATACACGGGTGGATGCAAATTGCCAAATCAAAAGTAGTGGAGGATGTAGGCTACATGGAGGAGAAATTGAAGGAAATGGGCAGAGAACTGAGAAGCATAATAGACAAAGAGGCAATGATGAAAGATCAGTTAGAAGTAGAGAATGCATGACTAAGGTGATAGTTACAAGAAAGGGAAATCCAGTTGGCAACTATGGCCAGTTTATCCTTAGAAGCAATCCAGTGTAGGGTGCCAGCAAAGTCTTATGCCTTGTATCTCAAGGAACAATGGCTACAATTCCAAATTAAGACTTTAGCACAGAGAGTCACTATTCTCTTCCAATACTACAAACAATTCATTGATCTCTGTGATCAAAGAACCTTAGAAGATAGAGAAAAAATGTCTGAGTTTTACCTACACAACTTAACCTTGACAGATTTGAATGTGTGGGACCCAAATTCAAAACTAGGAGACTTGAAATTAATGGCCTTAGCATCATGGATGAATCATGAGGAGGTAAGAGCTACAAAGATGAAAAAGGTAATGGCAAGAGAAGAAACAAAACCCCTTATGATCAAAGCTAAGCAATCTAATCCAATGGTTGTCATCAGCACCCACAACCTAATTGCAAATGATCCAAAGCTTGCACCTAGGTACCTTGTTGCACAAGAACAAGAATTCACACACTTTTAAGACATGTTCAGATTGCTACGAGATGACAACATGCAAGCTTTCCAAAGGAGGTGGAACACCTTACCATACAACATGAAAATCATAGAATACCATTCTCCTCAGACAATGAGAGAGGCACTAAATAGAACATCCATGTATAAGCATGCTATACAAAGACTCAAAGTCAACTGGATTGGCTTGAGACTCAGTCCACCACTTCTTTTAGGAATGTTGGAAGGAAGGAAAGGAGAAGAAGAAAGAAAGTAGTGGGAAGAGATAGAGAGGAAGGTAGGATTTTATTCACAAGAAGAGGAAACTACAACAGAAGCATGGGATGTCAGGGAGGCCACCAGAGCAATGAAAGACATGGATATAGATTAAGTTGCTCAAAGGATGAGCACCACTTTCAGTAGGGGGTGATGATTAGCCTCATTGTTGGGTAACTATATGGACCTTAATACACCTCCAAGACTACTAAAATCAACTCTTCTCATAATTCCTTACATGTTTTAATTATATTTTTCTTAATGAGATGAGTAAAAGTAAAGTAAATTGTTATGTCTAGTGATCTAATGTGCATTGATTGCAGGTTTTTGGGAGCAAATCATGGAAATTTTGGCTAATTAAGGTTTAGGAAATCGAATGAGACAATTAGGAGAGATTATAGGAGATAGATCCTCCTCATTAATTCCTCACTCATTCGAATATTCCTCAATCAAATCACACTAGCTTAGAGTTGCAAGCAACCGAGTCATGAAGACCATGGGCAACCGGCCCGGTAACAGTTAAGAACCATTTATATTGAGTTTGGGATCCAACCCTCCCTATATTTAAAGAAGTTGTTGGAGACTTTAGTTGTATAAATAAGGAGGCCTAGAGCCTCATTTAGGATTCAGATTTTTTATATAAGAGCACTAAGCATTTTTGAGTTAGAATTTTGTGGCAAAACACTATTTTGTAATTTTTTTGATATGATAATGAGAATGATTATTTTCTTGATCCAACACTAAGTTGACTCAAAGGGCTAAATCTCTTGGGTTAGGGCCCAACCCTAGCAGTAGAGGTTCCTCTAATTGTACTTGTATGTTTAGGTTATTTCATAGATTAATTGTTGAATTGATTTTAGCATTGTTTCATTGCAAGTAGTGGTGAATTTGATTAGTTTTCTTCCATTTGTGCATAGCTTTAGCAGTAGCTTTAGAGAGATAAAGGAATACCAAAAAGGCTAATAGCAGGTGGATTTGAACTCACTCCTCCCTTCAGGGCCCATGGTTTGAGGAAAAACTCCTATTCAACCCCCAAAAGACAGAGTTCTGATTTCTCATGGAATTTAGGGTTTTCTGCTACTTAGACTAGCATCTTTTCAATTTTCAAGAATAGGTTTCAGTTGCCATTTATGATATCTCCAGCTTTGTATTAGATCTCATGGTGTTTCACAATATTATGCAAGTATTTACATGCATGAACTAGGCAACTAAATAATGGAATTATGTTTTCTTATGTTGATTGGAAATCTTTCTTGTTTGACATGATTCATGGGTAAATGCTGGTGATGTATGTATTGCAGGAGTTTCAATAGTGTAAGAAGGTCGCATGTCAGTATCCCCAGCCTAATCCCATCCATCCATGATCACCAAAAGCCACTAAGTCCATCAACTAGTTCATCATTCCATAAGAACAACTTTCCAAGTTTTTTGAGCAAATCCAATCATCTCACAAACTTTGGTTTGAGCTCTAAGGAAGTTCTAGCCACTCCCCTGCCTTATTTATTCCATCATTCACCTTCCCTAACCCTTATCCCACCTTCCAAACCCCTCCTTATGCTTTCGGTTGGATCTTGTAGGAATAGAGGGGATCCTGTATGCTAATTTTAGGTATGTTCTATGCTTAGAGCAATTTATTTCAATTTTCATAGTTATCTCCATATCTTTTCCAAATTAGAAATCACATCAACATTAAAGTAAATTGCAGATAGAACATAAAAATAAATTGCAGAATACAAGCCAAGACAAGAGGACACAAGATGTGGTGCTAGCCAGGGAAAAACCCCAATGTGGGGAAACCCTTCATCAATTCTTCTTATATGTTCTTCAATAGTTTAGTAGAGAGAGAGAGATATAATATGTTTACAACAGAAGTCAACACTCTGAATTATCTAGATAAGAGCATAGATCATCTCTAAGAATATGATACATGAGATCAGTTGAAGACATGTTGCTTCAATTGATTCTCCAAGGTGACTCCTTCACCTATCATTGAGATGCATTTCGTCATCATGCTGCAACCATCATCACTATGTTGCATCTCATCACACTTCATTAATCATGACTGTACCCATCACTGTATTGTATTATGTGCCATTGCTACACCATCTTGCTATCCTGACCTATGTGTTGGTTGCACCTTGCTTGCTTGTTATCCCTTGCTTGCTTGTTGTCCCTAGCATGCTTGTTGTCCTTAGCATGCTTGCTATTGCATGCTAGTTGTCCCTTGCATGCTAGCTGTAACATTGCATGCTTGGTGTATGTGCTACTAAGTACCATACAACTGTCCCAATGTCAGTTAGTTCTCCCTTGCATGCTGCTCTCCTTCGAAGACAGATGCTCCAGCTGTTTTGGCAGTTCCCGACAGTTCTAGCAGTTCCGGCTATTCCTGGTAGTGCCAGCAGTTTTAGTTGTTCCCGGTAGTTTTGGCAATCCCAGAAGTCCCGACAATTCCAGTTTTTTCAACAGTTCTGACTTTTCCAACATTTCCAACTTTTCCGGCGTTGTTGGCAATTTCGGATTTTCCGGCATTTCTGGCTTTTTTGGCAGCTTTGGCTTTTCTGGCTTTTCCAGCTTTTCTGGCAGTTCCGTCTTTTCCAGTAGTTCCGACTTTTTTGGTAGTTCCAACTTTTCTGGATTTTTTGGCAGTTCCGGCTTTTCCGACATTTCTGGCTTTTCCGATAGTTCCGGCTTTTCCAACATTTCCGATTTTTCTAGCAGTTCTGGCTTTCTGGCATTTCCATCTTTTCTTGCTTTTCCGGCAATTCTGGCTTTTCCAACAGTTCCGATAGTTCTAACTTTTCCAGCTTTTTTGGCAATTTCGGCAGTTTCGGATTTTCCGGCTTTTCCAGCAGTCCCTGCTTTTCCGTCTTTTCCAGCAGTCCCGACTTTTTCAGCAGTTCCAACTTTTCCATCTTTTCTGACAATTCCGACAGTTTCAGTAGTTTCAACTTTTCTGGCTTTTCCGGCTTTTCCAACTTTTCTGGCTTTTCCGGCAGTTCCAACTTGTTGCCCTCTAGATAAGGGCAGTGTTACCCATTAGGATCTCTCCTCCTACTAAAACCCAAAGACAAGTAGAGAGAGGAAGAGATACCAAGTGTGCGTTGAAATGACTTGAAGGTCACCTCTATTTATACTAAAACATTAAGCACATGTGGGGTTTATTTGGTTGCTAGCCGACCTTGACGAATTTTCTTATAACACAAATAAATTCATAACTCCCTGAATACTTATCGGAATCAGATGATCTTTAGATCAATCCTGCACCTCTTGATGAGAGGGATCCAAGAAAAATATTAGTTGCCATAAATAAGATGACCCACATGGAGTTTGGCCCTAGTTTCCAATTTTAACACTCCCTCTCAACTAGGGAGAACTCCATCCACTGATCCATATGTCCGACTGTACTATCTCTACCATCAGTGCCCTACACTACTCTGCTCTGTTATGATCTGTTGAGCTCTGATTTGGTGAGCTCTGATTTGCTCTGCTCTACTGAACCATGAAGAATAAGAATTGATCGAGAATGTCTCATACCATTCTCTACTGACCCGAAGTCAATTTTATTGATCCCAGATTAGTTTCATTGATCTTAGATCAATGTCACAAGAGAGTGTCTAAAACCACTCATACTGATCCCATATCAGTTTCATTGATTGCAGATCAATGTCACAAGAGAGTGTCTCAAACCACTCATACTGATCCCAGATCAATGTAGCTCATCCTAACATAGGGAGTACGGTAGATACAATGATGCATCCATCAATAGAACTACTATGGTCCCTATCCTCGTTTCCCTGCTCATTGATCAGATTAGAGGTACTTCCCATGAGTCCTAGACTACATGGGTAGGATGCCTCGACAGGAGAACTAATCATCTTGTCCACAGGAGAACGAATCATCCTGTCCAGTGGATGCCATGAATAACTAATCATCCTGGCCTACAGGAGAACTAATCGTCCTGCTCCATAGTTGCCACGGGAGAACTAATCATCTCAGCCCATAAGAGAACTAATCATCCTGTTCCACAGTTGCCATGGGAGAACTAATCATCCTGATCCATAGGAGAACTAATCATCCCGACCCACAGGAGAACTAATCATCCTACTCCACAATCACCACGGGGTATCATCGGGGAAGGTTGAACCTGTCATCCTATATATAGTGCATCACCAGGGGAGGGTGAGTCACCCTGTGGTCGTATGTTGCTCCAGTAAGTACCCCAAGCCCCCCAGAGCTCCCAGAGCTCAATGCATGCAACATGCAGGACCCTTATAAGAAATTCTCTCAACGACTCCAAGTCGTTCGGGAAAGTCACAGATTTGACCTTTCCCTGGGGTTTTGACAAAATGTTTGCAACCTGTACATCAGTCTCAATGCGATGGAGCCTTCTCGCTCATTGAATTACCATATCCCAGATATGGCAATATCTGATGTCTATCTGCTGGAGCAATCATCGAATATGGGATTCCTCAATAATCGAATCCCACCTCTAGTTGTCACAAAGAATCATAGTGGTATTCATCATGTTTACAAACAACTCACTTAAGAGCTTCTGCAACCATGCAGCTTCACACGAGATCATACTCGTAGTTATTTATTCGGTCTCGGTGGTGCTTATAGCAACCGACTTTTGCTTCTTGCTCATCCATGATATCGAAGCAAAATCCAAAGAGAACCAGTGCTGAGAAGTGCTCTAGTGATCCTCCACACTGCCCATCCAGTTAGCATTCGAATAATCATGCAATTTCATATTTCTGGTAGTGTATCTCAATCCAAGATAGATTATGCCCCGAAGATATCTCAGAAGATTCTTGGCACTAATCCAGTGAGGCTCAACCAAATATGAGCTCACCATGCTAACTACAAAACATATGTCTGAAGGGAAGTTCACCAAGAACATCAACACGAATGAGTTTATGAAACTCAGAGGCATTTCCCAAATCTGGTCTGACATCACTACCATATAATTTTTGAAAGTTAAAATCCTTGAGGTAGTCACAAGCTTGAGTTTATCATTCCACATCCAAAATCCAACTCCCTCTTACTTCTGAAAATGAGAGGGTCTGCACCTGCTAGAAATAGGTCATCCTCATAAGGTGCCGATATGAGAGGTCTATCATCCACAACCTTCGAGTAATGGTTTGGATCAGTTTCACTCCTAGTGAATCTCAGCTTCCTCAGAAAGCTATCAATCCTCTCATACTACACCCGAGGTGTTTTTCTTCATGCCATAGAGGGATTTCTTCCACCTGTATACATGAGATTCCCAATCATGAATCTCATACTCCTCGGGTTGTTCCAAACTTGTGGACCTATTGCATGAGGGAAATGGTCCCCTTCTAAGATTTTCCTTCGGTACATCTCAGACATATACCTTCATGCTCTACTTGAATTTTGACATCCCTATCACCATTTGACTCACATCAGATAGGGCCCCATAGGTAGACCTCTGGTGTTATAGATGCGATATTTCAATTGACATGATCTCCAAGGGACCATCCTGCAACTTGATACAAATTGCCAACCTAGAACCCATGAGAAAAAGCATCTTTGAAAATTCTATTTTTTTTAACATGTACCTTTCCATCGATGAATGCCACCCTGAAAACTTTGACTTCCATTTCCGAGATGGACACCAGGTTCTTCTTGCGATCATGTACATAAAAGAGATTTTGTAAATGAATCGAGTTACCCTTATTCAATTGAGAGTTAAAATTCCCTACACCCTTTCCAGGATAAGTGGCATCGGCTCCAAGTATAATCCCATGATTGTTTCCATCTCTACCAAATTAGAGAGTGCACCCATCTATCTGATGAAGTTCCTTGAAGCACTACAATCTATAAGCCAGATTGCCAAAGAATCTAAAGGAGAGGGCCAATACAAGATAACGCTTCTTTATCTTATCAGAAACAACATTTGATTCTTCATACCTGCGGTTCCTTTCTTTCTATGAAGAGTCGACCCTTTCCTTAATGACCTGCATTACCTGTCATTCCTTTGATCATTGAAGATGTCCTTGGAATGATTGTTATCATCATCAAGTGATGTGTCCCTGCCATTCAGACACTTCTTCGCATAATGGTCGAACTAGTTATCTGCCTTTCCTTCCACCCTGAGATCCAGTCTTCCAATGAAGTGATCTTTAGGTAGGCTATATTCCGCTGTGCCATTCTGATAATATTCTCTGCTTCAACTTCACCCTTGGTGAATTTGAAGAGTGATGAGTAATCCACTAATCATTTTGTCCTTTCCCAACTGTCTTCGGTGATTGCTCTTTCACTCTTGCTTGGGCATTGTCTTCACCTCAGCTCTGATACCATGTTAATTTTAGGTATGTTCTATGCTTAAGGATATTTATGTCAATTTTTACAGTTAGCTCCATATCTTTTCCAGATTAGCAATCACATCAGCATTAAAGTAAACTGTAGATAGAACATAAACATAAATCGTAGAAGATAAGCGAAGACAAGAGGACACAAGATGTGGCATTGGCCAGGGAAAAACCCCAATGTGGGGAAACCCTTGATCAATTCTTCTTATATGTTCTTTAATTGTTTAGCAGAGAGAGAGAGAGATAGTATGTTTACAATAGAAGTCAACACTTTGACTTATCTAGATAAAAGCATAGATCATCTCTAAGAAGATGATACATGAGATCAATTGAAGAAATGTTTCTTCAATTGATTCTCCAAGGTGACTCCTTCACCTATCGTTGAGCTGCATTTCGTCATCACGCTGCACCCATCATCACTATGCTGCATCTCATCACGCTTCACTAATCATGATTGTACCCATCACTATACTGCATTATATGCCATTGCTGCACCATGTTGCCATCCTAACCTATGTGTTGATTGCACCTTGCTTGCTTGTTGTCCCTTGCTTGCTTGTTGTCCCTAGCATGCTTGTTGTACTTAGCATGCTTGTTGTCCTTAGCATGCTTGTTGTTGCATGCTAGTTGTCCCTTGCATGCTAGTTGTAACATTGCATGCTTGGTATATGTGCTACTAAGTACCATACAACTATCCCAATGTTAGTTAGTTGTCCCTTGCATGCTGCTCTCCTTCGGAGATAGATGCTTCGGCTGTTTCAGCAGTTCCTGGTAGTTCTGGCAGTTCCAATTGTTCCTGGCAGTGCCAGCAGTTCCGATTATTCCCGGCACCAGCAGTCCCGACAGTCTCGAAAGTTCCTGATTTTTTGTCAGTTCTGCATTTTCTAGCATTTCCGGCTTTTCTGGCTTTTCCAGCTTTTCTAGATTTTCTGGCAGTTCCAGATTTTCTGGCACTTCCGACTTTTCCAGCAATTTCGGCTTTTCTAGCATTTCTGGCTTTTTCGGCATTTCCAGTAGTTCCATCTTTTCCAACAATTCCGGCTTTTCGGGCAGTTCCGACTTTTCCGACAGTTTTGGCTTTTCGGCTTTTCTGGAAGTTCCGGCGTTTCTAGCATTTCCGGTTTTTCCAGCAGTTTCAGCATTTCCAGCAGTTCCTACTTCTCCAGCTGTTCTTGCTTTTCCAGCTGTTCCGGCTTTTCCGACATTTCCGGCTTTTCTAGCTTTTCTGGCAGTTCTTGCTTTTTCGGCAGTTCCAGTAGTTCCGACTTTTCCGGCTTTTTTGGCAGTTCTGGCAATTTCGGCAATTTCGGCTTTTCCGAATTTTCCGGCAGTTATGGATTTTCCGGTAGTTCCGTCTTTTCTAGATTTTCTGGTAGTTTCGGCTTTTTTGGTAGTTCTGGCTTTTCCGCCAATTCCAACTTTTTCGGTAGTTCCGACTTTTCTAGATTTTCCGGTAGTTCCGACAGTTTCGGCTTTTCCGCCATTTCTGGCAATTCCGGCTTTTCTGCCAAATCCGGTTTTCTGCCCTCTGGATCAGGGCAGCGTTATCCATTAGGATCTCTCCTCCTACTAAAACCCAAAGACAAGTAGAGAGGAAAAGATCCCAAGTGTGTGTTGAAATGACTTGATGGCCACCTCTATTTATACTAAAACGTTGAGCACATGTGGGGTTTATTTGGTTGCTAGCCGACCTTGACGAATTGTCTTATAACACAAGCAAATTCATAACTCCATGAATACTTATCGGAATCAGATGATATTTAGATCAATCTTACACCTCTTGATGAGAGAGATCCAAGAAAAATATCATCTACCATAAATAAGATGACCCACATGGAGTTTGGCCCTAGTTGCCAATTTTAACAATGTAGGAGCATTAGGACATCTTGTAGGTGCATTAGGACATCATGTAGGATGACTTGTAGTGGCCTATTTTGAGGCTGATTTGAGGAAAATGCATCTAGAAAGTTAGGAGAAGACCCCTATTTGCCTCCTAAGCCATCTGACCTTTCACAATCATCTCTAACCCACCTGCCATACCACTAAGAAGATCTAGAATTCACATTTTCGTAAAAAAAGGACAAAAAGGAAAAAAGAGTTATTGTGTTCATTCATATGCACGACAACAAAGTGTTTGATTATCTCAGATTACATGTCTAGGATAATTAGGATTACACACAAGTTAGCTTAGAATTATTCTGAAGCAAGATCTCTTCACAAATAGTTAGATGAATGGTGTGTTTAAAGAATTTATTTCAGCCTTTCATTACTACAGTAGACAATATTTCAATTCTCTCAATTAGGGTAAAATTCCCCTTTCTCCATTAGTAATCAAACTTCTTCTAAATCAATAGAAGGCTAGTTTGAGAAACCCTAGTGGTCTATTGCCAGCTCAGAAGTGACAAAGAGTGAAACTATTGCATCTGCTTGTGTATACAACACTGTCATCTCCAAGTTTGTACAAACCCCAGGTTGATAAAGTAAAGTTGGTAGCCCCGGGAGTTGCAGAATTCTTGTTGCAATACTGGTGCTCATCAATAAGATTAAGACAACTTGGTTAGATTTCTCTCAAATCATAGCAAGATCAACTTGCTTGAACATAAACATAGAAACTATTATGAGTATATATGTATAAAACAAATATTGAATATATTGAAAGAAATAATGGAAGGAAGAGCTTTTTAGAAAATATACCTAGTAAAGATTATCACCCTATCTTGATAAAAAAACCTACATACAAATGAAGAAAAGTTAAACAACATTTTAAGTGGATTCATATTGCGAGATAATAAGAAGAAAGATAACTATATTTTTAGTATGGATTACATTTTGACAGGACCCAAAAAAATAAAATATATGAAAGACGTGAAAATTTGTCAATTACAGATAGAACCAACCATATCAAATACAAATACAATGTTATAATTAGAAACCAGGACAAATCCTAGGTTTTTTACCACCAGTAAAAATGTCTGAGAATAACAGTAGTTGTGGCGGTCTTGGGGAAAACATAGAGAAAAACCTAGAAGAAAAATATTCAATATTAGACTCTATATATTAGTATAAAATACAAATAGAAATGAACCAATCTTTGAAGTTGTCATAACTCTTATGACGAGATATGTAGAAGGAATGTAAACCCTTCCTTCATTCAAAGACTAAAAAGGAAATCAAAATTCAAAAGAAACGAGATAAAATGAAAAGGAAATTTTAAATCTGCGAAAACATATGAAAATGGCAATGTAGGGTACAACTATTACATTTATTGACTAACGAATTAATTTCAATTCTACATAAAAGCCAAAAATTTTGAAAATACCCTTACGATCTAGTAGAAAGAAGGATAAGTGTTTTAGTATGGACCCTCTGAAAACATGGAAGAAAAACAAGAGGAGAGTTAAGGAAACTACGAATTAAGAAATGAAACTTTGATAAGAAAAGTGACATTTTTTACCAATAGTTACCTGGATGGGATCTTAGAGTGGAACTAAAGTGTTCGCATATATTTCATCTAAAAGAAACTAAGTGAACCTAAAGGTACATAGCCTCCAAAACCCAAAATAAACCTTTGAAAACCCTATAAGAAGCAAAAGAAATGTATAACACAATTATATATAATTCTCAATCGTAAATTAGGGAAAAATATAAAATGCTAGAATTACAATAAAAGTTTATATTACCTTTAATAAGGTTTTTTACACATCCCAGAAGACAAAGAACTCCATTTAACAAATTTCATGGTCAATAACCACACTGTAACAAATGGAATTAGCAAACTTGAGGAGTTTATCCTATTAATATTGGTAACCTAATGCCAACGAAAAGAGAGGGTCACCATTGAAAAAAAAAAGAGAGTAAAAAACCGATAACCTAATGCCAACGAAAAGAGAGGGCCGCCATTGAAAAAAAAAAGGTAAAAAACCGAGCTATAGAGAGTGGTAGGTCCAAAAAAGAAAATCAAAAGAAAAACAACAACATTACCAAAGTGGAGATAGGTCATTAAACCTCACTCAAACCCTAAAATTCTTAAGGATCATCAATTAAATAATAAATAATTGTAATTGTAGATCAACCCAAATAAAAGGATATACGTGGAAATATGGATGTGATTCCCACTCAGGCTTAGAATTCTCCATAAGAAGACTTAATGTTAGATTAACTATAGATAATGTGCACAAAAAAAATTACATATTAATACCACATGTGATAACTAGTAAATTCTCACCCTTTATATATATATATATAAAATGAGTGATTGCAATATATATAAAATGAGAAGTTGCCAGAACTTTAATATAGTAAATTGCAATTTGGACTAATGTTTGAGTTTCTTATAACAACTCAAGGTCACACATAACGTTAGTATAGATATTGAACACAAACAAAAGATGATTGGATTAAGGTCAACCCTTTTTGATATAACGTATAGCAATCCAGAGTATCCGGAGTGGGAGAATTATAACAAAAAATTAAAGAGTTACATATATATTATGTCTTGAAGTGCGATACTCCAAAGGAAGTGTACGGTGGAGACTCCAAGTTATAGTGGAGTAAGACAGTCATAAACATGCAAAATGGGAAGTCTAATATAAACCATTTATTCGATATAATGATATTATATACCTCAGTATAGTATGGTCTCAATAAATAAATTCCTAAAAAGCATAATTTATAATACAATATTGATATGGAAATAAATTTGTATGGTTAATAAGTAAAACCATTAATAACTTTACTATTCATAATACAATAACGAATTAAATTAACAATGTTTATTTCGAAGGAAATTAAAAAAAAAATGTACAATTGAGGGTTTTTATATAATATTTTTTTGGGCTGATTAAGAAGGCTAATTTGGCATGTGCGAATAATTTTTGATTCTACAAAAATCAGGGCTTTCTTTTAGTAAGGGAGGTATTCTCTTGCAACAAATTTCTGTTAGCTAGGAATTCTTTTTTCTTAAGAAAAGTTTCAGGAGATTGTTATAATGATGCATGTATTTTGATTAACATAAATATTTAGGATGGCCCGATTTCCTTTATGGATCCATAGGAAAATATATCAAATTCCTTTTGGTCATGACCTTATCCTAGGCATTATTTTTTTTTTTTAACTTCTCAAGGGTATTTTCCCTTGGACTAATCACCTTTATGGTCAAAATCCTTTGTGACCTAACTAAGTCATTTTAGTATTTGAAGGTGAATTTCATCTACCTCCTTTGGTCGACATAGCCAATTATTTCTGGTTGCCAAGTCCTTTTGGATTCAAAGGTGAATGTACACATCTCTACTTGGTCAAAATACTTTATGACCCAACCAAATCCTTTATGGCTTCATCATCATTCCTTTCAATGAGGGAGACATATTACCATCATACGAAGCTCAATTTTGTCCACAATCTATTCATTTATGAATATATATACTAGAGCTCTATTGCTCCTCTTTTCATTATGTCTCGGATGAAATGATTTGGTCATTGCTTTATGATTCGTGACGTCCTTGCAAAGACTTCATGTCGTGAGATACATCATAGGTACCAATTTACAATTTATTAACTTGAGGTGTTCATTTTCAAATATTTGGTCCATAAATATGGATTTGTAGTTCATCAAAAGGTTAAATAGTGTGCTTTCCAAAAACCCTTCATCTTGAGGTTAACTCCTTTTGAAGTTGAAGTATGTCTTCTGTGTGATGACCTTTGTTGCTGCCTCTACCATGAAAAATGATCATTCTACTATTCCTTTCATGAGCAATTCCTTTTCCCCCTCTATTACGTAGAAATATCTTTTGCACCATTGCTACTACTTCTCACGTAAGAGATCAATGTTCCTTCAAACCTTATCATTGAAGAAACAACTATTATTGAGTAAAATATACAAAAACAATGGAAAGTAAGAGACAGAAATAAAATAAAATAGAAGGATATAGATTACTTATCTTTTGAACGTTTTATGAAGTTGTTTTTCTTTAACCTTGCCTCCTTGTACATATCCTTCAAATACTTTGGCAATCCTTATATACAATATTCCAAATCTAATTCTAGAATTTACTTTCTAGAAATTTTCAATAGGTTGTCCTTTTCCATCAACATTTTATAGAGATCAATTCCTTTCGATCATCCCATATAAGTAGAGGAATACATCTGTAGTCCTCTACCTTTGTAGGAAATTCCTTCTTCCTACTACAATGCCTTGTACTACAACAATCTTTAAAAAGAAAAAAAATCTTCCTTTATCATAACAAAATAGGAAGAAAGTACTAAGGATATAGGCAATTAAAAATAAAAACTTCACTATATAAAAAAAATGAAAATAAAAATGAAGAAGATAAATAGTTTTCCTCTTTAAATGAAGAAATCCTTTACCTTTTCTAGAGGTAGCTTTACATCACTTTCTTCCTCATTCACAATGGCAATATAAGCATGCTCTTTTTCCTTCCTTTTTTATATGGCATTATGATGCATAGTGACCAAGATTATGACAGGTGAAGAATTTAACTTTTGATATGTCTTTCACCTTTTGATCTTATCTATTTGGATTTCTTTCATAAAAATTTCCAAATTTCCTCTTATCAAAATTTCTGAATTTCTTCTTATCAAATATTCCAAAGTTATTCTTATTAAATTTTCCAAATTTATTATTATCAAACTTTCTAGGATTCCTTCCTTCTTTCCCTTTCTTTGTTTGAGTAGAAAGGGCTTGAGTTTCATCATTCTAAGCTTCATTTTTAGCTAGAAACTTGGTTTCTTCTTGAACAAAATCATCCCATAGATCATCAAATAATGGCAATTTTCCGCATGCACATATTCTTTGAATAAATGGTTCCCACGGTGAAGGAAACCCATTTAATGCAGCTGTAACTAATTCTAAATCTTAAATTTTCTCTCCAATTGCTACAAGTTCATCTTTGATTTGAGTTATTTTCAATAGTTAAGAGGTCATAACATATGATTTAGTCATTTTAATATTGTGAAGCTTATTATTTAAGGATAATTTCCTATTAGTATTGTTGCTTGCATATAATTTTACTAGAGCATTGTACATTGCTTTGGTTGTCTTTATTCCTTTAACATGAGGAATCAAGTGGTTTTTTGTGGATTCAATAAGAATTTTCTTTGCTTGCACTCACTCTTTTTGTACTTTTCTTTCTCCCAATCTCCATATATTTCTAGAATATCTTTCTCCACATGTTCTAGAAGGTCATTTTACTCCAAGATGAAAAGTAATCTAGTTTTCAAAGATTGATAGTTGATTGCACCTTTCAACTTGTCTTCAATTCTAAGGTTTGGAGCAATTTGTCAAATAATAAATGAATCAAGTATTTGTGAACCATTGCCTTTATGACTAACTTCAAATTATTCCAAAGCTTGGATTCTTCAAGGTACTACAGTGGTTTCTCTTTCACCTAGGCTCTGATACCATGTTGATTTTCTTATAATAGAATCTAATTTTCTAATCTTGATAATTACTTCCAGTGATTTGTATTCTCAAGTTGTCTTATGCCACTTATATCATTAAGTGATTATACATAGAAAATATCAACTGTAATGCAATAATAACCATAGGATCATAAAAAGACACCAAACACAAATGAGACACAAGATTACCCTAGGAAAACACAACCAACTTTTCTTCTTAGGAGAATTCAATATTTAGAAAAGTTTACAACATAAGTTGTCTAGAAATTTGTGCCAATTTCCAAGATTTGGATACTAGCCAAACATGATCAAATGAAACATAATATCTTACTCCTGTTTGTTTACTCAAATCTAGTCAGAAAGTGAAGTTTCAGTCTACTCTGCTTCTGGTCAACTATGGTCAAGGAGGCTAAATTGTGGCTCTACAACTTCCTTAGAGAACTCGGTCAAACTGTCATAGTTGACCTATTGTCAAAGATTCTTAGTAACAAATCAATGATTCTAAGTCAAAGAAACCCAGAAAATGTTAAAGTAAATGTTGGTCAATGAGTCAAACTTCACTTCTAATTTCAGTGGTATTTTTCAAATTTCATCTGCTCATTCACATGTGCGAACAGATTACCAATTGTTCATGTGTGTTATTCAAATTGATGCCAAGTGTGGAGGTCAAATGGTTTATTTATAGTGGTAAAAATAGATGGGTTTTTAACAAGGGGCACACCCATTCACAATGTGGGATAAATTGACTTTTGGGCCTACTTGAAGGCCATAAATAACACTTTTTATTTTCTGTATTTAATATTTTCTTGGGATGATTTAGGAGGCCAATTTGTCATGTGAGAATACTTCTTGATGCTACAAAAATCAAATTCCAAATAAATGGGAATCTAAATCTTAGCCCAAGCCAACTAGGCCCATATCTCCTAATACATTCTAAATATTTAGGAATCCTAGAAAGAAAATGAACAAAATTATGGAATCAACAAGGGTCATCTTTTTTCAACTTTCTATCACTCAATTCCCACCTTAAATTTCTCCTATCTAATGCACCTTGCCTCATCAATTCAAGACTCTTGAAATAATGCTTTAGGACCTTATTCCTTAGTTCCATTACCTTATCCCTTATCTCTAGAGATTGTAATAAATTATTATATGTTATTAATACTTAATTAGCATAACTTGACTCGTTTCAAATATTCAATCGCTTACTTTCCAAGTCTACTATTACAGTGTCACGAGCTTCCTTCTAGCTGATTTGATTTTTCATAGAAGTGGTGAATGGCATCAATTGGATGTATCCTACATAAGGTGAAAATTTAAATCTTTTCTCTCCAAAGAAAGCAAACTCATGTAGATACAACTCACACAACAAATGTTGCTCCACAAAACTGGCCCACTGAAATTTCTCTATGAAGGTTTTGATATTAGTGATTTTATACGGCCTTTGCTCTTTCACTGTTGTTAATCTGAAGAGGAGAAGTTTTTCATGTAAGATCAATGGATAAGAAGGAGAGGGTCTCTTGCAGATCAATACACTAAGTACAAAGTCATACATTTATTCCATGTCTTCTTCTAACTGTTGAATTTCTCCCTACAACTCCTACATCTTCTTTCTCCCCTCCTTGACCTTGGCCCATTTTAATGTCTGAAGCATCAATTTCTCAACCCAGGATTCCTTAAGGTTATGGAAAATTTTCTTATATTCACTTAAATAAATCAATCTTTCTTGAAACAAAACTTCTAGCCATCTCCATTTTCTCAATTCAACAAGTAAAAATATTGTATTCAAGTTCTCTTCAAGTTTAGGCCATACTATCTCTTTTGTTATTACATCAATGTATTCAATGTATTTATGAAAATTCCCCTGATATTTAATTTCTTCTTCCTTCACCTCCAGTTGATCTACCTTAGCTATTGGTTCTTGTATAATAGTAGCATTTTTGATAAGTTCTTGTGTATCAACGATTTGATTCCCCTCAAGCTACTCTGCTTCAATTGTTGGTTCTTCTGTGGCAACAACATCTGAAGTAGGTACTTATGGTGAAACTTGAAACTCCTCAAGCTTATCTACTTCAACTTTTGGCTCTTATGTGGCAGTAGCATCTTCATCAAGTTCTTGTGGTGCAGCCTAAAATTTCACCTTCTCCACTTGAATTTATACCTACACTCCTACTGAAACAAACACATGTAAATAAGAATTTATTCTCATGCATAATTAATTTCTTAAAGAAATTCCACATACACATTACACAAAGGTTTTCTAACTTTTCTAGTTTCAGAGGGAGGAGAAGGCATGTCCACCATTTCTACATGTGTGCTTCTTGGTCTGATAATTTTCCCTAAGCATAGAAAGTTGATTTCTTAAATTTGCATTTTCTTTTCTTAAGTCCTCAACTTGGTGAGATAGTAGTTCAGATTAAAACTTACCAAGAGAGGGGGTATGATCTTTTTTTTCCTCGAATTCCTCCTTCATATCCTTGTTGGTATGCTCCTTTAATTTTCTTCAATTATTCTATAGTAGCTGTGGGGACTTTGGATGATTTTAGAGTAGGTGATGGTGCAACAACAATTTTATTCCTTTTCTTTAAGAATTTTCCTCCCATGGACTTCTTCAATGGTCTCTTCTTTACTTCCTTCTACGGAGGCTACTCTTCCTCAATAGTACATGCCCCATATTTAGAAATTTCATATGGTTCATTGGCAACGTCCATTGTTGTTTCAAAATGAATTCCTTTCTCAGTTTATGAGTCCTTTCATGGTGTATTATTAGAAAAGGTTTCTATAGGTATATCCTCCTAAGGGTTTTGAGCAAGTGTATCAGTGGGGAAATCACTCCTCCTACTCAGACCTGCTTTCTCTACTTCAACATTTCCACCCTACTCCTCATAATCACTTTCTTCAATATCTTCTTGAATTGGTATGGTAGCAATGACTAATAATCTTGTCCATGTACTTCCTTACTATTCCGGTGAAGCAATGATGATGAGCTAAATTATCCCATGATTGGTTACACATATTTTAGGGTATTTAGAATGTTGAACAACCTCTAGCATATGCTATAATGATTTCAAAAGGAAGTAGAGAATATTGACCAACTATCTATTACGTTGGTGTGCCAACGACTGGAAGTGAAAATGAAAAATTATCCCAGATCATCCTTCACAAGTGATGGACTTTTGAATAAAATAATATAAATCTTCCTAGGGGTTTGGAAGTGAGACTCTATCTACACCCCTCCCCTTGTTCCTTACCTCCTCCCCTTCTTGTAAAAATGCAGTCATAGTTGTAAGAACTGTGATCTTTCTACTAAAACATCACATCCTTATTTGAGGTAAGTTCGTCACCCTAGAAATGACTTCCTCTATAATATCTGCCTGTACTCCTCTAACTATAGGACCTTGTGCATTAAATTTTTGTGAAAATTCTAAATCAATTTTCTCATTGAACTCTTGCAATCTATTAAAATATGTTATCCAAACCGTGGCCTAGAATATCCCATAAGCTCTTAGATAGTCCCTTAATATGTCGATATAATTTGGTTTATGTCACACTACTACTTCTCTGATGACTCTAACTACCCATGAAAGGATATTTTTATAGGTGCAACAATCGTGCATGCATCCATTTTTGGAAGGAGGATGTTGAACTCATAGAAATTGGCAATGCTTTAGTTATAACAGGGTATTAATAATTTTTTTCATGCCATAATTAGAAGGTGGTGGGGATATACAGATGGATTTGAAGTGGCCACGTTGGAGTAACATCAACAAGGTGGCGTAATTGGAAATGGTGTTTTTCATGTAAAGGTTTGATTGAACATTGTGCCAAATCATAGTATTAATGATGTATCGCACGAAAGTATGATACAAATCCACACACACACCCACAACCCCCCCCGCCCAACATTGAAATGAAGGTTGTTCTCAGCCACTATAACATATGGTCAATGTCACACATAATTTGCAGTAATGTGAGTAAATGATATAATTTTACCTATACGATCTTACCAATCATGTTGATTTAGTGGTTGACTGGATAGTGTTGACTCAACTAGAAACGCTTTTGGAAAATTCATGGAAAATGTCATTGGTGGGTCCCTTCCATGCAGTCATAACAGCAACAATGACTGTGCACTCATAAAAAAAATCCATTTTAACATCAAGAGAGTATCAATAACAACAAAATACTTTACTAATGACAAATTTTGATGATTAGCAATTACGTCCACTCCATATAAGCAACATCATCTGGTGGTCAGCATGTATATTAGGTTGTGTACCAAAGCCGACACTTAAATCTTCAATATTTAGGTTCCTAGTAGTAACAGATATATGGGGTTTTAGTGTCAACAATAATGTTGAATGTCTAGTATCAGAAAACTAGGAATAAATAAAACAACAAAAAGATCATAAGACTATTCTTGCAGAAAAAGAGTGTGTTGACTGCCAACAAGCTAGTTTTCAGTTAACACATTGTCTAACCATGCCTAAAAAGGATTTTTCATTATTAGACATTTTATTGTTATTAATTATTTTTTATAAGTGGAGTTGGTTCCTTTCTATTTCATCAAATTTAAATAGGTAATATACATCATGAGCATCCATACCCAGATGGTGTCAACCTGCACAATCGGAAGCCAAGTCTGTTGACCATGTAGTTAAGTTATAACCAATGCTAAAGCTAAATTATTCGAGTTTGTCTTAATAACCTCTATTGTATACCTTCCTACTCAAAATAACAAAAAAACTTTTTTCTACATCTAAAAGAGTATAGTCATCAGAAGAATCCACCAGGGTTGGATCCCTGGCACTGGTTCCTGGTTGTTTTTTTGGTGGAAGGCATGGAATTTGTCTCTTTATATGAGCCAACCAAGCATTCTACTACTGAATTTAGCACTGGATAGTTGTAGTTCCCTATTTATGTCATGCAAATCCTCTGTGAGTCCTGAGCTATTTTCTAGTGGTAGCATCAAAGCCTTCACCAACAATGTTTTCATCAATCACTAAACATGCAAGGTTTGTAGAAATAATGTGCGAAGACCACGAGTTTGACCCTATTATGGAATGATTTCACCCAAATAAGCTAACAATTCTTGCTCGCTAAGGTCCAACTTAGTTCTAATTTTGTATTCCCATTCACTAATGACATCTCTGGCCTGAGAGTGAGTGCCAATTGGATAGATGTTGGTTGCATTGTGAACTGTATGGGAAGTTCACCGATGACCCCTACTTATGTTGGAACTAGAGTGGGCCAAATCATGACCTTTCCCTCTTCCTATGCCCAAGTTGTTTCTATGAGTGGATGTTGTTTGAACCATATCATTACACCCCTTCCTGTTGTTGGACCTCCTCAATAATTTTGTAGATCTTAACCCGTTATCTTCGACCCAAACTTGGAATCAAGAAACAAAAAATTCTAACTAGAGACAGTAAAAGAGAGCTTGGAGAGTCCAATATAAGTTGTTGTTGTTATATCTAAAAAAAAAAAATGAATAAACATAAATTTAATAGACCATGTCCATAGATTTTCCATATAATGATGATCAGGGACCAAGGCATCTCAACCCATCCCTCTCTGGTGGATCTTTTCCAGTGGTTCCTGTAGGTTTGCAAAGAGTTATAATTCCCCTATGTCCTATTACCATTTGGATGGCTTCCACCATTAAACTAAGTATGGATTTTAGGTGACCCTCTCCCCCATCCTAGACTGTAAAAATTTTCATTGGTCTAGGGAAAACCCACTGACAAGAAAAATAGAGGATTGGAGGAAACATGGCCCCCCTAAGATGACTGAGACTAGAGGCTTGCATGCCCCTGAGGTTCCCTAAGCCCCAATTCCAAATGAAACATAAAGTTCCTAGTACAATGCCAACAGTGGTGGTATGGAACCAATTTTGGCTCAACCAACCACCAAATTGGAGTGAGGCAGAGTGTGCAAAGACCCATAACCAACCCTAAGACCCAAGAAACACCATAATCCAACTGAAGGACTACAAATAACATTCGAATCACCCTTGTTGCAGAGGCATATAAGCAAAAACATAATGAAAATTAAAAAACCATCCAGGACATACCCCTCGAAAGTGGAAGTAGAGCAACCAAGATGTGCAAGAAAAGCCGAAGTGCTCCCCACACTGTAGTGGAAACCGACACCCTCGACCCTTGTTTGGTGACCTCAGGAAACTTGTTCTCATTTCTCTAAATTCTTATGAAAACAATGCTAATCACCTTCTCTTGCATTAACCTCTTCACCTCCCTCCCTCGCTAGAGATAATTATCATATATCATATGATGCATGTATTTGCATGTATTTGCATGTATGGGGGTGGCCACGCCACCCCATTTACTTAATGATCACACTTTCCATTAAAGCCACCCGGATCCCACATCGTTTCTTTTCCTAACTTGCATCCCAATCGAGATTTTTATTTATTTTTATTTTATTTATTTATTCTCTTTTTTTTTAACAATGCAAGAAATAAATTAAATGGTTGGAGGTATAGGAAAATTTTCCTCTACCCCAAAGACTTTGAGATTTGAATCTTACACAATGTTAACAAATTAATCCTTAGAATTTGGTTTGTGATACAATCAAATACGATGTCCATCGGCAAGAAAAGATGCTTGTGACCCATCAATGGTGATTAGTTTCATAGTCCCATTGTCAAATATTGTATCCACTTTGTAAGGACCTAGCTACCTAGTACAAATATTTCCCTTAAAATCCTTATATATGGAATCATATAACAGAGCCTAATTGCCTTTCTAAAACACCTTTTTTTTATGAACCTTGTGGTAGTGTTTTTGTTGCTATAGAGTACCAAATACACCTTCATTGGAGTTGGTTGTTCCCTACAAGGAAATCACATTTAATTAGTTGATGTTAATGGACAAATATGGGTTCCCTTTATTGAATGTTGAATATAGAAAAGATACAATATATTAATCAAAGACACTTGGAGAGAATTGTTTGAGAAATGGTGCTAAAAAATCCTCAACAAGGAAGTTCCTTTCCTCAATCTCTTTGAAATCTTCCTCTTTATTTCAAAGAAGCATGAAGACTCTCTTAATGATGAAATCCTCTTCCCAATGAAATGCTTGACTGCTTAGGGAGAAATTTTGGCAACATAACAATGCTTTGCTTCTTCTTGCTTTTGGGTTCTCCTAGAACTTGCATTTATAGAGTTTCTTGGACACTCCTCCTCCCCTTGGCTCATCAATGTGGTGGTTCACCTCATAAATGTGATGAGAGATACCAATTCCTTGACTTTAAGGATTCTTGGGGCTCAAGGCTCGAATCTTTCAGCTTATCTGTCAAGATTTGGAGTGTTTCTCGAGAAAGTTTGTGGCCCGAGGTGCTCATTGGATGTTTTTGCGACCACGTGGCTATCAAAGAGACAACCTTGTAACCACTAATTTTTGGTAATGGTGCATCCGTGCAGTCCAATTTTTTAGTTTGAACCTTGAAAAAGCTTTTAATTTTTGGTCTTCATGGTGTTTTTAGCTGAGTGTGTCACCCCTGTATGTGTTGGTCACTAACTTTGAGTGTCTCTTAATGCGTAAATATGAGGTGTATAGTTTCCATATGATAATAGTTTCCCCCTGATGTATGAGGTTAGGAACAAGTGTATAGCTGAAATACATCACATTTTTCTGATCTGACTAAGAGTCTTACCAACTTTTTGAGAGATAAAGTAACTTGTAGTGGAGATAAATATAACCAAGCTCTGAAGTTTTTTGAGATAAAAAAGTGCCTATACAAGGAGAGAATGTCCCATACTTGTTATGATGACTAGTGACTAAGCATTTCAATCATACATGAAATGTTCTTATCAATTTAGTGTTGATGTGGCTGACATATTGATGATATATGATGAAAATTTCTTATGCTCTCCAGGGCACCATTGACAAATAGACTAAACTAGGTGCTTCCATGCATAAAAAAGTGAATCACTACTAAGTGAGGTACTAATGGATGCATGTGACTTTGATTTTGGATACCTCCCATGCATCGAAATATAAGAACTATTGAATGAGGTGCTAAGGGATGCACGAGTCTTCAACTAAATGAGAGAGTTACAATGGTCACAACATACAATACTGCCCTGACATGAAAAACTTTTGTTGGTGTCGAATATCAGGGAGACTAATGACATCAAAGGGTGATAATAATTCCCACTCTACCACTTGATGATGTCTCGTAAGGGGGGGAGAACCTAAATCCTTGAAGATGGATGTTGAAGTCGACAAGAAAGAAGTTCCAACCGCCTGAAATTTTCTTTCGGGGAATAATAGTGAAGAAATAAAGATGACTGTAACATGGTGGATCAAAAAGGCATGATAATGAGAGTTGAGTTTGGAGCTATAATGTGCGTAGCAGTAGTCAATTCAATTATGTTGGGGGGGAATATCCCTGGAGTTAATAGGACATCTAGGGTAGGTATAAGCATGTTCTAACTAGTGTAATAAATGATGAATTATTTTGGATTATGATGTCGTGATAAGCGAGCTCCAACCAAGGGAATTAGGGACTGTCCCCAAGAATAAGACAAGAAAACATGGGTGGGAAACCTTTTCCTAAAAAAATATTTGTACACTTGCCAAAAGAATGTAAAAAGTGGCTTGGGATATATAGACACGGAGATAGGTTCCCCAAGAAAACAACAAATTTCCTGATGATGTAGGTAGGGCTTTTTGCTGATGGGGGGGGCCCCATTGGTTGGTCTCATTGCTGGGTTGATGATGTAGATAAAGTGATGTAGATGGGCTATGCCTTATGGAGGGATGGTAGGCCAAATGTAGAATGTGGGGGCGCATTCAACTTGATCTGACAAAAAATAAATGGGGTGGCCCAAGAGTGGGGTTGGTAAGAAATAAATAAAGAATAGGAGAATGAGGTTGATCTTCAAATCTTATGAAGAAGATGGCTCCCACGACTAAGTGGATGGTCATGGATCCTGATAGTGTATGGTGATCTAAAAACGAGGTGATCCATGTAAGGGGAGGTACTATCCACCAACATGGACGCTTACTAGGTGCGAGGGAGGGTGGTGGTAAACGTGGTCGAGATGATGGACCCTATGGTGATTTTTAGGGAAATGATGTCAGGATATGCAAAGCTTTGAGGAATCTGATCATGTTGGGTGGATAATGATACATTAACTATCGACAATCACTGGGGGTGTTATAGACATATTTGGCACTGCAACCCCAATCACATATGTCCATAGACCAAGGGCTTCTAAGTCCCTAAAAGTGTTGTTTCGTACCCTAAAGGAACAAGGTCAGCTAATTACATCATCTCCCAGAAGTTCTCCATGAAAAACTACTCAGAACTGGTCAAAACTGGATCATCTCACTTGCTGCATGGTCAGGGTGCGATGCATCGCACCTACTACACACAGGAGGTGCGATGCATACTGAAAAGTCCTTCTATAGGGTGCGATGAGCGAGAATAGACAAGTGGCAGAGACAGTTTGCTAAGTGGATGATCAAGGAATCTTCTAGAAACTTCTCATATGACACTTGCCTCTTAGAATTCACCCAGGGATGAGTAAGAGATCAATGAAATCTCCAAGTGGAACCAAGAACTATCAGTGGAATGACACTAATAAAAATCCTAGAGTTGACTCACACATCTGCAAATATCTATATATGGATCCCTCATCTCAGAGATTCAGGGGTTGGAGGCTGGAATCTTTTATCTTGTAAGGAAGTGTTGTTTGTTTCCTGGTGCAGTATCATAGTGTTGGGTGATCTAAGCTTTTCATGAGGTGAAGAAGGGCTTTCATACTGTGAGGATGACGCTGGGTTAGATCAATGGGTTGTAATCCTCTTTTCTAATATCTATATTAATAAAGCTATTCAAGTTTTCCTCCACATTCTTGTATTTTTGCTAATATATGCATGTATGTGGTCAATATATATCTGGTCCTATATTGTTTATGATTGTAGATCTCTGCACTTTTAAGGTATTATGCTTCTTTGACTTTACAGGTACTCTTTGAAGCAGAGTGGTCAAGGGAGGAGTGGAAAAGATCTGTCAAAGGGGAGAAGGAACAAGCAGAGAACCAAGCAAAAGATCGAGGTTGGTATTCTTTGCTCTTCTCCTATCTACTTCTCATAAAGGAAAACGAAAGTAACTTTAATCTGTTTGTTTCTAAGATAGCTACCCATATTATTGGGACTAGCAGCTCTGCATAGACACTAGATTTCCCGATAAGAAAATGGTGACTCCACTGGGGAGCGGGTAGTTTGTTTGTTTTTCTATATTTGTTTGCTTTATAAACTTACAGACGGAGCCTGAAGTCAGGTCAGCTAGCCTTCGAACTGCATTTGCTATGCAAGTGCAAAGTAGATCAATGCTGCTTCAGTCTATATCTAGGTTTTGTTTATAAACTGAACAATTGATTTTCAAACATCCTAATTTCCCTGGTGGTGGCACAAGTAGCCTCATTAGATCAGCCCCTGTGATTTGTATTTACTGACTATCATTTGATCAGCCTAAATCCCTGAACTAAGCTGCAAACTGTGACCCAGAAACAAGTTGAAGTCTGGTCCCTGGACCATCGCACCTTCTCCTCTTGGGAATCTGGATGCATCGCACCTCCCATGTGCAGTAGGTGAGATGCATCGCACTTTCCTTGTGTTACAGGTGCGATGATCAGATAAGACCTCTTCTGCTTCCAGATTTTGGTTTCTTGTTCACTCTCTTCAGCATTATTTAGGAGTTTTGCTGTCTGTGATTAGTATACCTTTGTGGAAACTCCCTTCCTTTGCATGATTCAACCTCCATAGTACAAAGAACTATAAATGTTTCTATGTATTGTTCACCATTTACAGTCCTCTTTTACAAAGAAGTAGCATAATCAAGTTGTCGTATTTTGATTTGAAAGTGTCGCAAGTGTCATTTTCAGTCAAAGAAAAGAATTCTATTGTTCTTGATAGTCGATTACACTGTTACTCTTGTATTTGATTTGAATTAGTAGTTTTTCAAGTGTCGAAAGAAATTTTCAGTTCAAAATTGCAAAGTGTCGTCATTATCTTCCTTTCGTTTTTGAAAAGAAAATCGTTAGTATTGTCGCTTGAAACAATTCAAATTTGTACTTAGCATTCTTTTTGTAATTCACACATTAATAAAGCGAAAACAAATACATGCACGTGCATTTTCATTTTGACTGCTTGTTGATTTTGATTTAGGATAGTGCATCTAGTGTGTGCTCTCTGCTCTTTGTTGAAAGAAATCTACTTCTCTTTCCTTAGTAGCTAGGATTTTCATTGCAAAAAGAAGATCAAACGATTGTTATCATCTTAGATTGCATTTTAGGAATTGTATATCTACATCACGTGGTGAACCTAAAAGGTGAACTTCTTAATAAAGATCAACTGTAAAATAAATTCAATGAACATAAAAACGCTTTGGAACCTAATGCACAACAGTTAGAAGTCTAGGCTAGAGACATATTTTGGCGTCGTAAAGCCTGGTAAATATCGCTTTCATCATAGGTTGGATGATTCCTCCTCTTTGAGACGACAAGTGCCAATACAAACATGTTCTCCCACGTACCATCGAGTATATATTGGGAGACCACAATAGGTTACATCTTTATCTTTAGGAAGCCGTTTCTGCCACCCTATCGATCGCAATGCACTGAACACAACATTCGGGAAGATTGACTGCCGTACCGTAAAAAGTATTCTGCAGTTTTGAGATTGGTTTGGTAATCCCTCTGTCTAGATTTCCAGAGTAGTCTCTTTCGTTCCTTTTCAGACTCCTTAAAGGAAAAGGTCCATATGAGGACTTGTCACTTCAGGCTCATTAAAAATTGAAGGTGACTAGAGTCATCTTTTCCTTTTCTTGACTCTTAAAAATTGAAAAAGCGAGTTGTGTCAAAGCGTCTAAAATTCATTAAATTTGGAATCATTTTCCCCCTTTATTTTCATTTGATTAAGTAATCCACAATCGTGGAAGAAAGTCAATTGAAACCCCGTCGTTCACAGAGACTTACGAGTTAACCATCTTTGACTCCAGAAATGAAACTATTCCGGACAAGGCAAACTCGTTTAACTAGATCAAAGTCCCCTGGTTTGGTTGGAACAAGTGTTCCGACATCCTTAGAGACTCTGGTTACTCCAACCATTTCTGGTATCCCTGCCTCTATAGAAGAAATTCCGCAGCCACAAGAGGACATTAGAATTAATCCTAGTGTGACGGTAAACACTTCTAATCCTGAACAAGCTCCATCTACAATTGATTCAGAAGGTGTTATTCCCCAAACAGCTGTCGCTGTAGAACCTATACCTTCTTTGGCACCTAAAATATTTTATAGACCTGATGGCCTACCTCTCCCATCTAGTTTGATTGCTATAGAAGAGATTGTGGAAGATCCTTCATCCAGTACTCCATTGCATTTTGGAGCTGGGATCACCCTATATCCTTCTTCATCAGAAGTTAGTCTCCCTTCATCGCAAGTTCATGTAGAATCGCTAGGAAATATCTTGGATGGACTAGACATGTCTGAACAACCATCGACATCTAGGATTGTGTCATCTGACATAGCAACGACAGAACCTCCTGCCGCTACTCCAACAATGTTCGTCGGTATACCATATGTCCCAACTAGCTCTCAACCGCTAGATGAAGTCCATCTAGGGACTGTTTCGACAATATGGTCTGTTCCTGTATGTTCGTCCAGAATAATATCTAGGATCTCTTATGTTGAGTCTCAACAAATTGATCCTTTGCAACAGTATCAATTTGGGAAGTCCTATCCCTAGAGGCCAATCGTTCCTTTGAGCACTGGATTGCCACCATATGGGGGGCAGTATACCCTTTCATTGTTTCCTCTGGGAGAACAACCATATGGGAGTTTGCAACATAATTCGGGTCATGCTGGAATTACATCCAGCGGTTGGGTACCAATACTGCCTCAACAACCAAGAGTTGTATACTAAATGCAACAAAGTTTCCCTGTGTCGAATATCCCCACTACACCGGCCATTATGACAGTGTCGCAAGTACAAGCTTTGCTTGTTGTATGCCAACCTCAAGTTTCTTAGGTTGCAATACAACAACCTCCTGCCTCCTCGATACAACCGCAATCACCGATTAGTGGCTCCCTAATAGGAGTGACCCAGGTTCAAATGGGTACTATTACCCCTCATCTTGGTCAAATGGCTAGTATTAGACAACAGCACATGGTTTCACAACCATGGCTGGTGCAATATCAACAACCGCAATTCCAAAAATCTTACCAAGGATCTGAGCAACAAATCTTTGCAAGTAATGGGCAACCATATATTCAAAACGGTCAACATCAATAATTTTATAATGGTTATGCTCATCAACCTTACCAAAGTTATCAGCATCAAATGCATTATGCTGGTATGCAAAGACCCAGTGCTCAAGCGATACCATCCTATCCTGGATATGCTTCGCTGAACCTGAATCAAGAGTTGCCCTTTGTGGCGACTTTAGAGTTACCAGATCTAAGTCGGTTAACAAATGATCCAATTGCTTATGCCCCTTGGTGGCTAGCGATTCCTCATAAACTTCGGTCAGATATTCCTACATTTAATGGTAATCCAGGTGAAGACCCGTCGAATCATGTGATGACCTTTCATCTGTGGTGTTCATCCAACACTCTAAATGATGATTCGATTAGGCTTCACCTTTTTTCAGCGAACGTTAACTGGTCAGGCAGCAAAATGGTACATTGAATTGCCTAGAGCTTCATTTGATAACATCAACACCCTTGCCACAACCTTTTAAACCCATTTTTAATTACCTATAAGCTATGAAACAGGAACAGAGCTGCTTACCAATTTCAAATAGATGAAAACCACTCATATATCTGATCATATCCATGAGTGGCGGCGTCATCGTAGAATGGTAAAAACATATGTTCCTGATTAGCTATTAGCAGAATGGTTTATTAAGTCATTGTTACCTTCTATAACAAAAGATGTGGCAAAGGGAGGGGTCGTCACTGAAGAGATAGTCATTGCTCATGCACAATAGCTAGACTTGATCTATACTTAGTCTGGCATGCTCTATGACAAAATACCTTATGCTCCTAGACCAGAATTTTCCATTCCTCCTCCTCCTAAATCGAACAAGGACTCTCATGCCAATGATTGCGTGATAGGTACAACAAGTACGAAATTGACAAAGGCTACAAATAAGAAAGCCCGTAATATTTCTGATCAAAATGTAGATGAAGAAATTCTCACCTTGGAGGTAAATTCCATGTCAACTGAAAAAGGCAAAGAACCGAAGAAACTAGGAGGCAAGAAGAAAAACAAAGGGGAAAAGAAGAAATAGGATAAATCATCTCCTAAGAAACCTTCTGCAAACCCTTCTGGACAAAGGAAGCCCCCTGCGCGGTGTCAGATATGCAATGAGGATCATTGGATGAGAGAATGTCCTCATAAAGCTGAAGTCAACAAACTTTTTAAGAGTTCAAAAACCTCAGCAGTATTGAATGATCCGTTTCCAAACCCAGGAACCAATCTGGTTGCTAGTGACAATGTTTCCCCATCCCAAGTGCTTATGTTGTCCATTTCAAAATAGCAAAATGATGCTTTGATATCGACAAGGAATAAAGATTACGGGAATCCACAACTATCAAACAACAAGGCTACTGATCAACCTAGTAGTTCGATAACAACTTCGACCAAAGTTGTACCACCCATCATTCCTGAGCTAACGATAAAGCCGCCAAAGGGAGTAGTACAAAAATTGACATTTAATCCTCGTGCCAGAGCATCACAAAATTATAATATAGTAGAGGACCTGGCCCAATTGCCATTCGTTATGTCGACACTTGAGGTACTACAAAATTCCCCCTCCCAAAAGCAAGCTCTATTATCAGGTATTATCAGGTACTTGAGGTACTACAGGTGGGATTGACCCTTAGTTACCAGATCAACTTGCTTTCCTTATACAAGTGAAAGCCCTCAACAAAACTATTCATTGAACAATTGTTGATGAGGGAGCATCTACATGTATTATGTTGATGAGTTGCTGGAAAAATTTGGGCTCACTGCCCTTGTCACAATCGTCAACGACGTTGAAAGCATTTGATGGATGAACATACACTCCATACGGGATTTTAAGTAGCTTACAAGTTGAATTGGGGGGCAAGACAGTGGAAATTGATGTTGAAGTTATCGACGGAAACCTCGATTACAACATCCTACTGGGAAGGCCCTAGATATATGATATGGCTACAGTTGTGTCGACGTACTTCAGAAAGATTGCATTTCCTTTCCAAGGAGGAATTACAATTATCGACCAAGAAACATTGCTTCCCAACAGTTCACAAGTTACGAGAAGCATTCTGATGATCCATGGAAGCCCTCATTCGCTTCAAAATATCGGAGTAGGCCTACTAAAAGACCCTACATTAATGGGGACTTTTTCCCTACCGCCTCCAAACAACCTGGAGGAAGTGGCCGCGGTGGGAACTTGCAATATGATATCTTCTAGATTCAGAAGATTCCTGAACATTTTGACAGCATGGATCATCGCCATTTTAAAAATATTGTAGCAATCAATTTTCTTGGCCTGGGGGGCAAACCCAAATCAACGCTCATCGAGTGTTTGGATAGATAGGTTTAAGGAATATGGTATCTCTTCAAATCCTTGGTCGCATATACATTCTAGAGACGAAGGAATCATTTAGTCAATGATGATAGAAGAGGCACCATGGGAAGATTACCACCATCGTTCCCATCTTCTGGATTACCACGCAAATTATTCCAACAACCTTAATTATCCTTCAGTTTTTTATTTTCTATAAAATATTGTAAATACGGTGGATTATGAGGATAGTTCTTTTATTGTGTCAACCTCATTAAAAAATGAAACAAATCCATTTCCAAATCGAGTCTTTGATTACGATCTCGTAAAATCCAAGTCGAGCCTTTCAAAGATCTCGAAAGTAAACCTTCATTCTAACCACCGTGTTGAATGCAATGAAGCTTGGGGGGAATGCACCTCGATTTGCGTTTTTATGCTAGGGGCATGTGAACTTATAACAAGCATAGTTTTTTGTTTCAATCTTGTGTAAACATGAAACTAAATTCGAGCAGTGTTATCGCATGGTTCAAGCTCATTAAAAAATGAGCCAAGCCACGAGCAGTTTTACGCAAAGTTCAAGCTCGTTAAAAATTAAACCTAAGCAATGAGCATATGTTCCGCCTGAGTTTAAGCACATTAAAAAATGAACCAATATCTGGTAAATAACCATTCCGAACGCATTATCATCAACTTTTGAGCCTTGGTCGTGTTCTTACCATCACCTCCACTCTTTTTTAGCCGATCATACGCCACCATTTATTTGTTTACCCCTTTTGAGGAACAACTGCAATGAGTGATTCTGTTAGCCATCTTCTTTACACTGCCATGATTGAAAAGTTCCAAACCTTACCTGGAACCAGCTGCTACCTTGAAAATATCACTTGTTCCTCAAAAAACGAGTCTCTAATCTCTTTTCATCTGACTCCTAAAATATGAAAATATTGCCAAGCAATTGGCCTCTCCAGCTCGTTAAAGCTATCGGAAGTGCTATCCCTCCTCTAGATTTTAATCTTTTTGGACTTGAGGGATTATTACACAAAACTATCAAGCACTTGTCTTGTTCAGCTCGTTAAAACTGTCGAAAATTCATCCCTTTCGTATTATTTTATACTTTTTCAGACTTAAGGGATTATATGACGAAAAAGGATTACTGGATTTTCCTTTCCGTCCCTTTTCAGAATCTCTAAAATTGAAAAAGGACCGAGTTGTCTTTGTCATTAAACTCGTTAAAACCAATAGCGACAAATTTGTCCATGCAGACAAGAACGAGTTTCACTGTCGCTAGGCTCGTTAAAACATAGCGACGAGTTTGCCCAAAGGGAAAATTATAGAACAAGCATATGTTATCCTCCTCAAGCTTGACAAAAATAAAGAGGCACTGGTCAGTAATGATTGGGGAAAAATTGGGAAGAAAACTTGAAGAAACTTTATTGGTAGCAAGTCGCTCTTGAACATGACACTTTCACTCCATCACCATGATTGAGTTGAGTTGGGTTATTCCATTCACCGGTCATATCACCATTGGTCCACCGTACCATCCATTTTTGGGGTTAACACTACCAATCCATTTTAGTGTCGCTGATATGTTCAAGAGAAGTCGATCAAAGAATTCACCAACCTAGCTTGTGTCTCACCCACTGCAATACCTTCACACTTCATTCTTTCATGACCGCGACCTTGAACCCTATATCATTAGATCATTTTCACCTCCACAAGGTCATTTGCTCTGTTCCATGTTGTAGATGTGGGATTCATTAAGGCCCTCCTACGACGAGTCACTTCTTGTCAACATCAGCTCATTATCCAAGAAGTAGACCTAGGGACAACCCTTTCAGTACTTTGAATCTTGCATGCCTCAATGGCAAGTTTCTCACTTCTAGTGACAGGTTTACATCAATGGCCTTCGACCGAAATATTTTGCGTGGTTTTTGATGCCAAGTCCCTTTTTCACACCACGTGAATTGTATTGTCGTACCTTGAGGGTCATCATCATTATCGATGATTCCTCTTGCGCCTGTTAATAGCTTACATCATTGGCTGGTAATCAGGTGATGTCTTTCCATGTTCAACTCCAGAACATCTTTTCACATGGATCGACTTGTACTTCGGGTGAAGATTGAACAAGTTTTGAAGACCCCAGATCTATTTTCATCCATCTGGGCTACGATATATTCAGGGAAATAAAGACATCAAATGTACATCATTGCTGCACAGATAATCATCCAAACCAAAGGATGATGGCTCTACCAAAATCATTTGTCTGCCACACAGACGGTTGTCTGTCCTATGTACATGAAAATGAATTTATAAAGCTGAGCATGGGAATGCCCACCTCAGCTAGATCATGAAAATATTATGAAGATAATGTACTGTATTGTATCTTATTACTGGTCGCCTTCCAGTTCGAAAAGCCTCAGATCCTCATGATAAAGCATTTCACTCGACATCAAAAGATTTACGACCTCATGCTTTAGGGGGCAACTGTTATAGACATATTTGGGCACTGCAACCCCAATCACATATGTCCATAA
>APFE030086808.1:84122-169555 GCA_000404065.3 Pinus taeda
CCTAAAGGAACAAGGTCAGCTGATTACATCATCTCCCAGAAGTTCTCAATGAAAAACTACTTAGAACTGGTCAAAACTGGATCATCTCACTTGCTCCATGGTCAGGGTGTGATGCATCGCACCTACTACACACGGGAGGCACGATGCATACTGAAAATTCCTTCTATAGGGGGCAATGAGTGAGAATAGACAAGTGGCAGAGACAGATTGCTAAGTGGATGATCAAGGAATCTTCTAGAAACTTCTCATATGACACTTGCCTCTTAGAATTTGCCCAGGGATGAGTAAGAGATCAATGAAATCTCCAAGTGGAACCAAGAACTATCAGTGGAATGACACTAATAAAAAACCCGAGCTGACTCACATCTCTGCAAATATCTATATATGGATCCCTCATCTCAAATATCTAGGGGTTGGAGGCTGGAATCTTGTATCTTGTAAGGAAGTGTTGTTGGTTTCTTAGTGCAATATCATAGTGTTGGGTGATCTAAGATTTTCATGAGGTGAAGAAGGGCTTTCATGCTCAGAGGATGACGCTGGGTCAGATCAATGGGTTGTAATCCTATTTTCTAATCTCTATATCAATAAAGTTATTCATGTTTTCCTCCACATTCTTGTATGTTTGCTAATATATGTATGTATGTGGTCAATATATATCTGGTCCTATATTGTTTATGATTTTATATCTCTGCACTTTGAAGGTATTATGTTGCTTTGACTTTACAAGTACTCTTTGAAGCGGAGTGGTTAAGGGAGGAGCGGCAAAGATCTGTCAAAGGGGAGAAGGAACAAGAAGAGAACCAAGGGAAAGATCGAGGTTGGTATTATTTTCTCTTCTCCTATATACATCTCGTAAAGGAAAACAAAAGTAACTTTAATCTATTTGTTTCTAAGATAGATACCCGTCTTAGTGGGACTAGAAGCTCTGCATAGACACTAGATTTCCCGATAACATGGGGACTGATTTTGATGGGAAATTGTTGGTATACCTGCAACTTCGACAACCAATAGCCCAAGTGAAAACATCTTGATGAAAACATATATAAGATTAAATGTGTTAGAAAATATGAATCAAATAATATAGAAAGGCGTCATCGCTTAACTGCAACGCTCACATCGCTTAAATACCTAGAAATGATCACGTCACTTAAATTCTTGAATGCAATGATGAAACAAAGTGGGCCAAAAATAACTGACACGGAGGATATTTTTTACAATGGCCATGATCCAGATCTTTTACTTCAAGGATGCATACATAATTTCATTTAAAAGAGCATGTAACCAAGTAACATAAACACAAAAGAAGCGGAAACAATATGCAACCATGGGATCAAAGTCACACAAACAAATTGATAATAGGGTTCTCCTAATGTGGGCTACATCTTCAGGCCCTGCTCAATGTGGAGATGCCTCTTTCATTAATTTGAAATGAAATCAAATTACAAGCAATTAAAAAATGAAACCTTATACCTCCACTTCTGGGGATGGCCTGAAAATGTAGACCTATGTTAAAGAAACAAACTACATGGTTGGATTCCTGGCGAAAAATTGTGAAAAATGACTATAAAGTCAACCCTTTTCTAGTTTAGTCAAAATCTGGACCACAAGAATCTAAAAGATTTCCCCAAAGATTCATTCACATGGGTGGACTAAAGTTTAGTTGCGAAGATGTGAAACTAACTTCACCACTATGTTCCTTGTGGAAAACTGAGTAAAATGAGTACAAAATCATCCTATTTATGCTCTAGTGATTTCTAAATCTCTAAGGAATCTAAAGATTCCCTGCAATATTCTCTACAAAATATTCCCTCCAAGATTCCTTGGAATATTTCTCCAATTTTGTGCCTAAGAGGGGTGTGGTTCGGCTCTGGGTTCTGTAGGTGCTGGTATGTTGGGTACCCGACTCCTCCATGCATTTGTCCCCCTCGTTGGTGCTTTGGTTGTGGATTAAATGGACATGGGTGGGTAGACATATCAAAGGTCACCACCCACCCATGGCCTATTGGAAGTGTACCAGGTTTGGGTCTGGGCGACCTAGGGTCAAACACTAACATGTGCAAGTGGTATCAGTTTTTATGGCGCGCGTTGTTGGTAGTTTGGTATCATTTTATGTCGAGGTTGGCGGACCTACTGGGCAGGTTCAACTCCTGCCATTGACCACTTAAATGCATATATATTTAATAATATGTCATCTTTTGATGGTCGGCAAGGTTAATCACCCCTCGACCAGTCATCAACATTTTTTAAAATATTATTATTTTATGTTGTAATGACCTGTTTCCCACTAAATCTTTAGGGGTCACTGGGCATTTTAAGTATGTGAAAAATTTGTCATCATCGACCACCAAACCAGTCCAAATTACCACCTCCTTACCAAATTCCAGTGATGTTGACTGTGCTGCCATGTGTTGCATCTGGATTGGTCTGTACAACTGACTGGGTGGTTAACTAGGTTGTTGACGTCAACTACTAGGTGTCACGTTCTAGTTGGAGCTCCCTCGTCCATACTACCACATCACCTACTGATATCATCATCTGTACAACTACATCAACATTTGTACAATGGACGTCAGCATCCGTACTGCCGACGTTAGAAGGCAAGTGTCCCTGCTTGCAAAAATTTTAGTTACCTTCAAAAAACTTTAGCAGGCCATAACTTCTTCTTACTATGTTAGTTTTAGGTGTCATTCATGCAGTTGGATTCATAGCGACGAGATATTCGATTTGAGACTAGTTTTGCTACATTTTGAGGACTTTGAAAATTTGGCCTCTTAGGATCCTCCTTGATCATTTCTCCCCACTAATGAGTTTTTGGGTTGCCAAAAGCATTATCAGTTAATTGGCAAGTGAGAGAATTTATCCCTCATGTCCTCGTTTTCAATCCAATGTGCCTTACTTGGATGCATTCCCTTGAAATGAATACGAATGTACTCCATGCCTCCCCATCGTGAAGTCTTAGTTCTCCTATCAAGAATGATATCTTCAGGTAGCTTTTCCAAGTATTCGGGTTCAAATTCATCCATGCTAGGAACCTATCCAACCTCTTCAGTGTCCATGATCAAAGGAGGCTCATAAAGATTCAAGTTTTCAACATTCACAATTGAGTACATCTGCATGTATGCTAGAAAATTGAGACGAAAAACATTGTCTCCATTCTTCTCTAATATGGTGAAAGGACCATATCAGATTGGTCTCAACTTATTTCCCTCCCCTTTAATTCTTTCTTTGCTGATGTGGAGCCACACCATGTCTCCAACTTGGAATTGGTGATCAACCCGGTGCTTGTCATGCGAGCCTTGTATTGAGATTGAATTTCCTCCAATTTCTCCTGCACTGCTTGAATGAAATTTCATGCTTTGTCCCTATCATCTTTCTCACTCAAATATTCATCTTTCCCAAATACCATGTATAAGGGATCCTTTTGAAAGTATCCAAATCATGTCTCGAATAGTTAGCTATGAGTGAAAGAATTCACTGCCTTGTTTTATGCCTGTTGCACATAAGGAAGTTGCTCGTCCCATAACTTGGGATGCTCTCCACAATAGCTACGAAGTAAATGTATCACTGTGTGGTTGACAACCTTTGATTTCTTGTCATTCTTCAGATGAAATTTTTTTCTCCTCTTCAGCTTGGTGTCCATCATTCTTCACAAACTCGTCCAAAACTCTCCAAGGAAATGAGAGTCCTAATCAAACACTATGGATGTGGGCAAATCGAAGTGGACCCATACAAATTGGAAGAAGAGATGAGTAGTCTACTCTGCATTGATCTAATTTTTACAAGGCAATATGAAACAAAGTTTGCTAAATCGATCCATAATGACATACAAATAGTCATGACCTCTCCTAGAAAAAGGAAAACCGCCAACAAAATCCATTGACACGCTTTCCCATGGACGAATCGGAACAGGGAGTGGTGTGTAGAGCTCCAATTTTCTATTAGTGGGCTTGCAAACTAAACACAAGGCGCATCCCTTCACATATTGAGTCACAATTTTTTTCATGTGAGGCCAATAACAAAACCTCTGCAAATGACACAAATATTTCCCTGCACCAAAATGACTCGACACAAGAGAGGTATGTGCCTCTTTGATTACATGTATTCTTTTATTGGTGGGGATACAAAGTTTTCCAATATGGTACAACAATTTTCCCTGCAAATGGTAATTGTCAACCTACGATCCATGTGGCATATTTGCATAAATCTCCTTAAAATATTCATTATCAACATACTATTCAACATAACTTTCAAAAGATAAAGAATCATTTTGCAAAACTATAGATGCAAAAATAGGAGGGTGAGAAAGCATATCTGCCACTTTGTTGCCAGTGCCCTTCTTGTATTATATTACCAGGTGAAACTGCTGAAGGAACCCCATCCACCTGAAATGATGTGCCTTTTGAATCTTGTTTTCTGACTGAAGGTACTACAAGGGCTAGTGATTGGTGTGAATAATGGTCTCCTTGCCAATCAAATAGTACTTCCACTTCTTCACGCTTTGGACCAAGGCATACAACTCCTTTTCATATGTGGGGGAGTTCACAACTGTTACACAAAAATATTGTCACCTTGATTATTTGCAGTTAGTGTAGGCCTATCATCACCTATACCAGCTTCCTAAGCAAGTCTTAAACCTCAGCTCTTCAGAACAAGCTTTAGAAATGAGAGAAAGACATCAAAAAAGCAATGTAACTCTGGTTTCGCACTTTCTCTCACTTTTTCCTGCGGGCCCGCACCTTTTGTTTAGGATTTCTGCGTACTTATATGCTCTGTATGTAAAGGGGAGGGTGCGTACCCTGTAAAAGTCAAAAGGCGCAATCTTTATCTTAAAAAACTCATCTTGGGTTAATATAGAGTTTTCTAGAAGCATTTGTTACTTGGATTGTTCGCTCCAAGTGGTTCATGCATCCCATCATAGGAGGAACTAATCCCTTGTTGGGAGGAGCTATCCCTTTAAAGAAGGATTCTATCCCTTTGAAGGAGGAGCTGGTAACTGATCTCCATTGCACTATAAATTGAGGCATTGGGTCAGTGGCCAGGGAGGTTAGAAGCTGAACTTTTGAGGGTAAATGCTAGTGAAATCAAGACTTCCTATTTGAGCTTAAGAGGAGAGATCACATACCTTTTTGGCCCCATTAGGGAGTGAGTGAAGCTTGTCAAAGTAGAGGAGACTTCTTGTTGGACCCTGGAAGGAGCTTATACAGCGTCAAGGCAAAGGTTGTAAGGTTCTTTTCTTTTGAATTAATACAATCAAGCTCATTTTTCTCAACAAGTATCTTATGCTATTTGTTTCATGGACTCCTTGACTTTCATTTTAAATATGTTTTATAATATTGGATATTCAGGTGCTATTTAATTGTTTGCCTTGTTTGTGCTTGCAGGTTTGCGACGAAGGAACTTACTTGGATCAAAGGAGCGAAGGCATCTCCAAACTTGCGTTGGACATAAGGTAGGCCCTTAAACCCATTTGTTTCCCATTATTTATAAAGCGCATTTAGAGAAAGATAGTGTCTGGTTGGTTTGTTTGTCATTAGGTCTTCATTAGATTCTAGGAAGGTCTGTCTTGTCCGCAAGATCAACTAATTCTGCATGACAAGCCTTGTTTGCCCAGCTAATCACACATCAAAATCGCCTCCTTTTCCCGATCTGGGGCTCCCAGGGGCTACTTTGACCTCCTGCACAGTCTCCATGGGCCTCAGTCAACGCACTTTGACCAAGGTCCTCGTCGTTCCACATTGGCGGCCATTGCCACTGGTTCAAGGTGTTTTTTGATCGCTATTTTGGAATTTTCAAGGATTTGTTCAACTCGATACAGTCAAGATTCTTGACAATCTTTTGTGGATCCAATTTGGATCACGGCCTTCTCACTGAAAAAGCTTTTGGACCACCAAAATTTGGTTTTCTTCAAGCATCAACTAAGTGAGGAAACTGTTGTCTCACTTGTCCAATCTCAATCCACTTTGCACTACTTGGCTTCGAAACCTTAAGCCCAATGCTAAGGTATTCCACTTGTCCACTTCGCGTCGTCGTTACCTTCCTGTCTAGCACTGTATCTTCCTGCAACTCATTAAGATATTCAAGTAGCAGGTCGTCAACAGAAGGTAATTGACTCTGCTCTTCAAGGTCCTCAATCATTGAAGGTTCAAACAACCTCAAACAGTCTGCATTTACAACTGAGTAGATGTGCATGTAAGCTGATAGCTCAAGGCGGAAGGCATTCTCACCAATTTTCTCAAGTATCCTGAAGGATCCATACCTGATAGGCTTTAGCTTTTTACCTTCACCTTGCATCTTGTCCTTGCTGATATACAGCCAGACTTGGTCTCCAACTTGAAAACTATGCTCCATCTGATCCTTATCATGCCTAGCCTTGTACTTGGCCTAGCTCTTTTCCAGCTGTTCCTGTACTGCCTGGTGGATCTCCTGGATCTGTTCAATGAACCTAGTCACTTTGTCCACATCATTGTGTCTATCAACCATGGTATCTTTACCAAAGACAAAATCCAAAGGAGACCTTGGTATGAAACCAAAACAGGTCTCAAAAGGAGATCTTTGTGTAGAAGAGTTTTTGGCTCTATTGTAAGCATGCTACACATAACACAAGTGTTCATCCCAAAGCTTAGGGTGTTTGTTGTAGTATCCTCTCAGTATCTGGATCACCGTCCTGTTAACTACTTCTGTTTGTCCATCTGTTTGTGGATGAAAAGTTGTGCTTTTCTTTAACTTAGTGTCCATTAGTTCCCACAGACTTGACCAAAACTTCCCCACAAATCGGGTGTCTCGATCAGATACAATAGAAGTGGGTAATCCAAAATGAACCCATACATGTTCAAAGAATAATTTTGCAGTTTGTTCAGCTGTAATCTGTTTACTACAGGGTATTAAAATACACATTTTGCTGAACCTATCCACAACAACATATAGATAATCATGTCCTTTCCTAGATTTAGGCAGTCCTCCAACAAAATCCATGGAAATGCTTTCCCAAGGGTGAGAAGGAACTAGTAATGGAGTGTATAAGCCTAGTTTTCTGTTACTGGGCTTGCTTTTAGTACACATAGCACAACCCTTCACATATCTACAACTATCTCATTCATTTTCAGCCAATAGTAGAACCTTTGTAGCTGTGCAACCGTTTTACTTACCCCAAAATGACCTGACATCAGGGAAGTGTGTGCTTCCCTAATTATCTTTACTCTCTCAGTTTGTGGAATGCAGAGTTTCCCACAATGATATAAGAGTCGGTCCTTCACATGATAGTCCAATTCTTCTACTCTTATGCCTTGACTCAAAGTTGCATATACATCTTTAAAGTCCATATCTTGAGCATACTATTCTATGTAGCTTTCATGCAGCACAGAATTATGCTTAAGTATGGTAGATGCATTTATAATGGGTCTAGATAACGTATCTGCAACCTTGTTATGTATTCCCTTTTTATATCTGATGACTAAATGAAACTGTTGTAGAAAACCCATCCATTTGTAATGTCTTGATTTTTGCAACTTAGTTTGGGAGTGTAGGTATTGAAGTGGTTGATGATCAGTATGTATTACTGTTTCTTTGCCCATTAAGTAATGTTTCCACTTTTTCACACTCTGAACTAATGCATACAATTCTTTATCATAGGTAGGATAGTTAACTACTGCAGGATTAAAAGTCTCAGAATGATAACATATGGATTTACTGTGCTGTGTCAACACTGCTCACATGGCATAGTCACTGGCATCAGTTTGGATCTCAAATGGTCTTTGTAGATCTGGCAATGCTAGTACAGGTGCTAGTACAGGTGTTGTACTAATATTTTCTTTCAAAGTGTTGAAGTCTTTCTGTTGTTTGCCTCCCCACTGAAACACCTTGTTCAATCTTGTCAAAGCATGTAAGGGAGCTGCAATTGAGGAAAATTTTGAAATGAACTTCCTCCAATATTGTGTTGCTCCTAATAATCTTCTCACTTCTGTAGTAGACTAGGGTTTAGGCTAGTTCACGATGACTGCCACTTTAGAGGGATCTATTTTCAATTCACCTCCCCCTACTATATGACTCAAATAATTTAGAGAGGTTTTGCCAAATTCACATTTGGAGAGTTTAACATAAAGTTTTTCTCTTCTCAAAACATCTAATTTCTGCTTAACATGCTTTAAATGTTCTTCCCACGTTCTACTAAAAATCAGAATGTCATCCAGATACACAATAACAAAATCATCAAGAAAAGGTACAAGTACATCATTCATTAATCTCATGAAAGTAGCGGGAGCATTAGTTAGGCCAAAAGGCATAACCATCCATTCATACAATCCCTGCTTTGTTTTGAAAGTAGTCTTCCATGCATCTTGCTCTGCAACTTTGACTTGATGGTATCCACTGTGCAAATCCAGCTTGGTGAAGTAAACAGCTTCCTTCAATTGATCTAAAAGATCATCTATGCAAGGAAGGGGATAATGATTTTTTATTGTTATCTTATTCAATGCTCGGTAGTCAATGCACATTCTCCACGAGCCATCTTTTTTTCTCACCAAGATGATGGGTGACCCACATGGTGATGTGCTAGGCCTGATGAACCCTTTCTCCAGCAACTCCTGCACCTGCTTCTTGATTTTAGCATTCTCTAAAGCAGACAACTTGTACATCCAAATGTTAGGCAAAGGAACATCTTGCTGTAAAATAATATCATGTACTATTCCCTTTTTGGGTGGCAGACCTTTAGGTTCTTGAAATAAGACATCATACTCTGAAACAACCTTTTCTATATCAGCTTGCTGATCAGCATTACAGCCCCCAAATACGTTGGTTTTATCATATTTCTTTTCCTTTACAACCATTAGTAAGAACTATTTGCATGAATTTATCATTCTTTTCATCTGTCCTGAGTTGATGAGAGTATAGTTATTCTTGAGCTTATGAGCCCTTACAAAGTATTTGATTCCATCTTTAACAAGTAGATACTTGTTCTCAGCTCTATAGAAAATAGCTTTTCTATCATACAAGTAGGGACTTTCTAAAACAAATCTACATATATTTAAAGGAATTGCATCTAACTCAATCTCATCTACAAATTCTGACCCAAAAGAAAACTTGAGTTTGCATTGTCTAGTCACTTGTAGTTGTGCTTTATCATTCAACCATCCTAATGGTATGGTTTCTTATGAGGTGTAGTTGCTTATCCCAATTTCTTTACAATTGCTTCAGAAATTAGATTTACTTGTGAGCCACTATCAAACAAAGAGTATCAATCTTTTGATTTTTGGAAATAACTCGAATATGGAAAAGCTCATGCATTTTTCTCTCATGTTCTTCATCAATAACAGATTGAGCAGAATTACTAGTAGATGCTTCAGAATTCTTACCTTTTATACCTGTGGCTACAATGATTGTTTCATCTCCCAAGTCTGATCCGAAATCTTTCTGAATAGCTACAACAGTCTTCTTCTTCTTGCCCTTGGACTTCTTAGGTCTCAGCTCTGGATGCAGAATCCAACAGTGTTCATCATCATGCCCCTCCTTTTTACAGTGATTGCATGAAGCTTTGCCTTTTTGTGCAGTGTTAACCTTCCTTGCTTTCCACTTCTGCTTCCTTTTCTCCTTTCCCTTGCTTACAGTGGGTTGGGATGGTCCCCCAACTTCTGGATTTCCATTCTTTCCTCTAGCTTCTAGATGAATAGCTTATACAGATACCTCATCTATACTAGTGGGATTAAACATGAGGATGGTATGCCTCATGTAGCTGTGTAGACCACCAATGTACTTCAAAAGAGTCTCTGGTGAGTCTAAAGAGATACCCAACATCAATGCTCTCTTTCTAAACTCTTGAGTATACCCTTGTACACTTTGCCCTTTCAACTGCTGAAGAGTTTGCCAACTCATCATGGCTTGTTGCATGTAGGTCAATGGATAGAATTGCTTTTTGATTGCAGCAACAAATTCACTCCAGATAAAGATGGTCTTACCATGTCTTTTCATATCAGCTTGGGTTATGCCTTCCCACCAAACCAAGGCAGTGCCTCCTAGGCGTAGGCTTGCCAACTGAATCTTACTCTTGTCTGGGTCTATGTTTTGTACCCTGCAATACACATCAATTTGTCTAATCCAATTGTCCAACTTTTCAGCATTTAGCTCTCCATCATATACAGGCAAATCTAATTTAACATCTAACTTAATCAAAGATGCTTTCTTATTATGCACAGGGCTATTAGGAGGTGTGAGAAAGCTTTCCTCTTTCCCCTTTCCTTTGGAGTGGTCATGGGAATGGGACTCATCTTTTTCTTTATCTTGTTTAGAGCCTGATGAATCTTCATCCCTATGCTTTCTAAAGTCCCTATACATTTCTTCTACCATAGACTTTATAGCTAGGAAACTTTCTATGAATTGAGGATCTGGCCCTATAGAACCTTCCTCTAACATTTTCTTCCGAGAATAGACTCTCCCAATTTCAGGATTAGTTTCCACCAACTCTCCTTCTCCTAATTTGAGCTTTGATCTAGTGATCATTCACACCTAAACCAACACAAGCTTGTCTAACCTTACGGCCTAGAGCTCTGATACCACTTGATCTAATAATCACCCTATGAGTGACCTTAGTTGAAGATTTATTAAACAAAAGGTATTACAGACTCATGTGCTGGTGTGTGTGTTCTGTGTTATTGAAACAACGGGTCGATCAGATTGCCAATACACAGAAACTAAGTGGAAAGATAGTAGAGAAATACAGTAAGCAACACAAAGACACAAGAATTTTTTAGTAAGGAGTTCACCCTATTCTATGGGGCTACATCTTTGGTCCAACTTCAATGGTGGCCTTGTTTTATTGTGTCTTACAGTAGAGAAATTACAATACAGGGACTCAATATGATTTCTCCTGACAGCAGATTTTGCTTGGCAGGGTGGTTCTTGGGTTCCCCAAGCCACTCAGAGTACACAAACTCTTGTTCTTCTTACCAGCTCTGTGGCCTTTGGTCTACAGTGGAAAGAGCCGACTGTGATGCTCAATCCAAAAAAATTCCTCTATGGGAAGGCTTGAATCTTCAAGCTCTCTGGTGCTCGATGCTTCCTATGGTTATCTCGACCCCTCTGTCTCCTCTGCTTGGCTTTACTATTCTTTGTGTTCAGTCCTCCTCTCAGGGTGCATTGTTCACTGTCTCTCTTGGTCGCTCGAACTCCTCTCAATCCTTATTTTTTTTCGACTATCTCTATTCATGGCTTTAGCCATTCGATCCCTATGCCTGTTCGGTTCCTCTCCCACCTGTGTCAATTCGCCTTCTGCAGCTGCGCTTGGAGTTCCATGTTCGGCATCAGCATGAATGCTCGAGAAGTGGCCACGTGTCTCCATCTAACTGGTGCCAGCATGCTTCATCGGTTCGTTTCTTCTGTTATGTCGTGTATGCGTTCTTTCTCCACCGTGGCGGCCAAACGAACTCCAAATCGCTTTAGAACACAGCTCAATCCCCTGTCGATTATGCTTCCTCCATCGGGCGTACTCTCAGCCGTCTGATCTGGGCTCCTCCAGATCCAACGTCATATGCATGTCAAACGCAGTTAACTTGCTCGACCGATAGCGCGCGATCACGGCGGCTTTTCTCTCACCTCCGCTACCACATGTCGATCGCTGAGTGGGATCGCTCCGCTCTCCTCCAAAACCTCTTACCATTCAAGGGTGCCCCGATCGATACCATCAGTTTTCCAGAGCGCGAGTCCCGCCTTTGTCCTTTAGCGCTTTTTGTTTCTCCACCCGTGGTTCTCTAGCCCCCAACGTGACCGAGTGCTTAAGGCTTTTCCATTTTAGCCTTGTTTGCGCTCAAAATTACCTCCTTTTCCCAATCCAGGGCTCCCAGGGGCTGCTTTGACCTCCTGCGCAGTCTCCATGGGCCTCGGTCAGCATGCTTTGACCAAGGTCCTCGTCATTTCATGTTGGCGGCCACTGCCACTGGTTCAATGCGTTTTTTGATTGCTGTTTTGGAATTTTCGAGGATTTGTTCAACTCGATGCAGTCAAGGTTCTTGACAGTATTTGTGGATCCGATTCGGATCATCAACCAAGGAAAGGAAAAGGAGATATCAACTCAGCACAAGAGAACAAATGGATAACTGGGAATTAACAGTTTGGTGAATCCCTCAGGATCCTTTGATCTTGAGGGATCACTGCCTTAACTATTTTTGCATCATTGATATCTCCGCTTTAGCTGTTATAAAAAGGGGCAGCATTGCTAGCTCAGATGAGGGGCAGTCATTTTTTCTATGTAACTTTTCTCTGTATTTGAAACTTTGATCACTGACTCTCGTTGAGAAGTGATCCGTTGTAATTTTGTTTTAATGATTTAATATAAATATGGTTGTTGTTCCATCTTTGATCTTGGAATAATCTCAAGTGGTGTGTCCTTGGAGGCTAAGAGCCCAGCCCTGGTGGAACACTTGCTCCTGTACCATTATCTTTAGTTCGTGTGTGGTTTTCATTATCAGCTTTATTCGGTAATATGATGTGTTTTGTTATTTTACATCGCAGTTCTATTGTATTTGATTTATGTTCGACTGAGTAATATCATTCTCTGTGATAGGAATATCATAGTGTTCATTCTGACTTTGTAACGCATTGACATTCCTTTAATCATTAATACAATATTGCTGGTCTTTATGGAATGCTATCGTTGTTCAATTACAGGATAACTGTGTTGCAACATTCATAAACTGGTATTACTGTATTTATCAATGGTTTAAATTTAATTTCGATTGTTGTTCAACTAACATTGTTGTTCCATTACGAATTACAATTGTTATTCTTTATAACTAAGATTGATATTTGTGGTATCGAAATCAGATTACTGTTTTTCTCAATATTAAGGCATGTCGTGTGTGTTTTATTATGCACTTACATTTGGCTCTAAGTGTTGTTCTATATTTTATTGCTAATCAGTTGTTGTTCTATTTCCATGTGTTGTCTGATTTATCCTTACAGTAAAGATTGCTATCTGATTTCTGCAGGATATGATTGCTGCACTTATTTCTGAAGATTGAGGTGTTGTTGTTCATAAGAATTAGTTGTCGTTACATTTTCTAGTTGTTGTTCCATTTCTTAATTGTTGTTCCATTTCCTAGTTGCTATTTCATTTCCTGTTATTTGCGTTATCATTGCTTTGGTGTGCAGAACAATATGAAATTGTAGTGAGTGTTGACATTTGTTGTCTAGTTCCCAGGTTAATGATCTGTTCCTTGATTATCTTTAGTTCCATCAGTTTACAAAGGGATGAATTACTGTTACTGAACCCTTGACTAATAAATTGTTTAGTTTTCTGAATGTAGGATTTAGGTTTTAAAGTGCTTTGCTGTAAGTAGATCTTGTTTGAAGCATCCGTTTACTCTTGTATTTTGAGCACTATACTACTAGCATTACTCTGACAAATTACAGCCTCAAACTAAGACACTCTTTGAAATAACAAAATGTTCATGGATTGACAAGTTAATGTGAGGTAATTAGAGGTGAAAAAGACCCTTTTTACGGCTCGACAACAACGCTGTCCTTAAATGCGGTGTTAGTGACACTACAAACCATGTGAGGTGTTGTCCATCCATCAAGGTCATGTTGGCTTCACGAATCATACTCTTCAGTCTCTGATCCAGATCCCATGGGTTCTCGCCTGGAAGCATCGCGATTTCCTTAAACCTGATAATCGATTGTGTCTCTGACTTTGGCCTGCTAAATTCCTTATTCAACATAGCCTGGATATCTATGATCCTCACGTTTGGATGGTCATTAGAATGCTTAATGTACCATGTTAGTGCACGATCCTGAAATGCGCTTACCAGCATTGCCTTCTTTATATTGTCATCTGCGACTCCTTGTGCTTCCATACGACCTTTACCACTAACCAAAATTGGTTCGGATCTTCGTTCCCTACTCCTCTGAATGCAGACAATTTTATCGCGCTCGCCATATTGAACTGTGGTGGTGGCGGAGGTGGTGTGGGTGGAGATGGGGGTGATGATGGTGAAACAGGTGGCGGTGTAGGTGGGGTTGGTATGCGCAGAATTTGCTGCCTTATCAAACTGATCGTGCTCCTCGGAGAAACTTTCACAAGCTCTTCCTCACTTTCTTGCTGAGGTGAAATCAAGGGGCTATTTTATATCTCTATGCTACCTTCATTTCTATAGATCCTCCCACTTCGCGTAGTCCCAAACATCAATTTATTCACATAACCCGCTTTTCACATAATAACATTTTAATCCAAGTGTTCAAATATTTAATGTACTTACCTCGCGGTCCTTTGAGGAAGCACCATTCTACCTCGTTGTAGCTGACTGTCGTGTCTATTGCGAACTCGGTGAAGAACCCTCCTATAATTTGATCGAGCCAATGGTACATAGCGTGCGATCTTATCTTCCGATGCTTCTAGTCTGCGCACCAATTCTGGAGTCCATACAATTGGTTTGTCAAGCCTACACCTTCCCTAAGTGTCTGTTAGCTTCGTGATCCACTCATACAACTCAGAGGGGAAGGATGCAAAGAAAATTTTGTGGATTTCCATATATAAGTAGCGCTCTAACCACTGTTCCTTTGATACTCGTGGATTCCTATTTTCTTGCGCCGTGAACTCGTGAATCTTTCTGTCCAACTACCCTTCAATTTCTTTCTTCGTTGGATTCTAGTGACACGACATCAAACATCCCTTATGCAGATCCCAGTCCTAGAAATGGAACCATTTGTTAGCTTGTTGGGTCCTGACCCAGGTTTGGAGTTGATTTAACCAAACAAATCTCGGTACTAATTGCCCTTTTGGCAATAGTCCATGGAGCGTGGACTGAGGTCTCACCCGAATTAGTATGGGAGGGTGCTAGAACCAGGTTTCCGCACCCTCGAGATGTCTGATGGTTTCAAGTGGTTCTCGGTTCGACCCTAGGCACATGTCACTACACGCACTTCCCTGTACCTCACAGCTTGAGATACTGCATTCACGCAGTCCTACTCGGGGGTCGAACAATGTTATTACCCAAGTCCTCACTAATCATCCAATATTATTTAATTAACTTAGCTTATTTGTATGCTTTTAGTTATACTGAACAATATTCACAATTCATACAAGTGCGCGTAGTAAATAAACAGTACAATTGCAAATGATATCAAACATGTAATAACTCTTAACAGATGCACAGAATTGGTAACAAAACCTTTCTTTATTAATCTCTTCTCTAGTTATAGACTCAACTCTACCCTACGCACTAAGCTACAAGGGTCCACGCACTCAGTTGCGGACTCTACTAGGCCTTTGCGCACTCAGCTGCAGAGTCTCTTCCTACTACTATGACCCAAGACACACTTAGATTCTTCTTCTATGCTTCACTATCTCATTCTATTCATTAGATTCTATTCTCATCTCTTTACAACTTAGAGCTTCACTCTATTTATACAATCCCATGGTCGATGGACCATAGGTAAGCCAACATTACATTCAAACTTAGGGCGGACAACTCTATGACTCTAACATACATTCCGCGCCCACAATTCGCGGAGCTTTACAATAATATCACTCAAAACTTGGGCTTTGAGCCCCAAAACATGTTGTGGGGGGGATTACATGCCCAACAAATATTATAGTTAGAAATTTGTTGACAATGCATGAGACATGAGGTTTTATAAGCTAAGGATGGGTCAACAGTCTCAGTTGCCTTCAATTAGTTAATTGTAGCTCACCCCTTCACTCATGCAACGTTGAAAAGTCAAATTATAAAGGGTGATGATTTCAAGGAATGAGGTCAGTAGTTAAAAGAAGATGTTTTTTTTCAAATGCCAAGTCACCACAACACTCCAAGTCCTCCATCCACTTCATATTCACTATCTATCCATCATTCATCCATCCCATTTCATAATTTCAAGAACAAACCCTACACTCTATCTCACCCTGAAAATTTCTTGAAAAAAAAATAGAGCATCCTCTCCATTTTCACAAACCTACATCATTTCTCATCACTCCCATACAGTTAGAAGACTCTGAAGGAAGAAGGAATGACTACTATAGGAAGGCAGAATGCTTCTACAAGAAGGAAGAAAGGAACAAATTGTGCTAAAAACCAAAAAAGGTAGTGCCTAAGAGAGACTTAATAAAAGAAAAAAAATCCAAGGCCATTAGGCAATCATCTAGGACACAAGAGAGAAGAAGAAGGCAACAAAAGGAAATGAGACATTCACCATCAAAATAGAACTCAAACTGCAGTGATAAAAATAGGCTTTCCAAGAGGTCTCTAATCTCTTTCTAGCTTTTGTCCAAGGGCTAAAAGATGTTATAGAAATGGGAGAAAGGCATGGAAGTCAAGTTAAGGGCCTACCCTAACCTCAGACTATCATTTATGCTCAAAACTAGTTTCCAGTAGTTTTAATAGGGTTTCTTGTAGGTTTCCTATAGTTTTGACAAGAATTACTACAGGATGTCCTAGTTCTTATCTAAAAGAATTTTGAGGGTTTCAAAGGTGTCCAAATGGTGGAACAAGGTAGCAGAAAGTTGATAAGGATGTGGGATACCTTTCCAAACTAGAAAATATTCAAGAACCCATCTTGAATAAGGGGAAAAAGGAAAGCTAATGATCTCAAGAAACAATGATTTTTCTATGCACAAATAGATTTTTGGGCTTCTCCTTGCAGAACTTACAACCAAGATTCTTAAGAGAAAGGACTGAGGAATGCACAAGAGAGAGGCCACCAGGGCCATGAATGAGGTACAATGAGGTCACTAAGTTGCTTAGAGGATGAGCAACACTTTCAACAAGGGGTATGATGGGCCTCTAAATTAGACATAAATTAAGGCCCATGCCTCTAAATTAAACATAAATTAAGGAATATGAACATCCTTCAGCACATTAAACCTCTCTTTTTGCATTAGATAATGTATTTTTAACTTTATAAATTCATTAGGAAGGTTTATGAATAATTGCATATTTGTGCCTAATATTATTTATTTCTGTGGAATATTATGAGAATATTGGGCAAATTATGAAAATTTGGAGGAGGAGATAATTTAGGGACTTTCTCCCTACTACAAGAGGATCAATATTAAATAATAAATCAACAAGGTATTATGGAATTATGGCACAGATTGTGGAACTTCAATGGTTGAGAAAATCTAGGAATGTGTTCCCTGCTGGGAACCAGATCCATTAATCAAGGGATTTTGCTGGGGAAAGCTTCCTCCTTTCATGGGGAATGATTACTAATCATTTTTTATAAGTACAAAGTCAAATTTTCCTCTAGGGGTAGATTTTTATTAGTGTTATTATGGAGAGAACTCGTATTTTTACAGCTCCATTGTGTTTTCTTGTAGGGATGTAATTGTATTGATGAAAATAATGAAGATTGGTGTCATGTTAAACTTCTAAATCTTGTTCTCCTCCATAGGTATCTGAGTTTCCTTGGGCTTGACCATCCTAGGAGCCTCAAATCCCTTTTGTATCATTTTCTTTCCTTCTTTTCACTTCTAATTCACATGCATCTCTTGTTTTTGTTTCTTTTTATTTATGCATTTAGTATTAATGATTTCTTGTTGTAGGATTGGGTTAAATGGTTGATGTAAGTTCTTTTGAAGGATCACAAGCATAATTTCATCCTTGGAAAAAATTTGGAAGGTCATAGTAATCATTGAGCTACTTGAATTAGTCTTCTTATTCCCAAATCCAGATTTCTAGAACTCCTTTGTAGCAAAGAATAATAATTTTTTGCTATTTTTAGAGCATGCTAACGAGCTTCAATCGAGTTGGTTCCACTTTCATTAGATCAAAAAAACATTCTATTTAATAACAAAATTTACCCCATTGCATTTTCACTTGATTAGGTTATGCATTTGATAGATTCACTAGCTCATTAGTTCTTGAATTTCTGATTTTTAGACTAGTAATTTTCCTTTGTTGAATAAATATTTCCCATGTATAGATAAATTTCCAGATAGATGTAGACAATAATGTGTGTTGTCGCAAGGATACCTCACCTCGTTCGCCTTATCCAAGCCTCATTCACCCATGTCACCAAAATCCACTAAAATCTCAATCTGAATTCTTGTTTTATAAGCAAAAATTACCATTTCCATTGAGCAAATCTACCCACCTTGAAGCCCTTGCTTCAGTTCTGGGTAGTTTCCATCACCTCCATGCCTTATTTTTCCACTATACACCTTTCCAAAGCTCCATTCTACCTTCTAGACCACTTCCTAAGCTTTCAGCTTGCTTTTTGTAATAAAACAAGGGATCTTGTAGACATCCTGTAGGAAAACATGTAGTGGCCTGTTTTGAGCCCGAATTGAGAAAAATCATCACTAGAAGCCAGGATTAGGCCCCTACTTTCCCTCCAAGCCATCTGAACCATTGTACTCATTTTCCTCCACACCTGTCTCCCCTACCAAAGAACCAAGAAAGATTAGCATTTACATTTTTCAAGCAAAAATATAAAAAGGAAAAAGTTATTTTATATTTATTTATGCACACAATAGTTAGCACTCTCTAGATCGGATTCCATGCCCAATTAGTTTAAATAATCACATGTGATAAATAGGGTTAAGTTAGGTTTCTTTTACATTTAGTTCATGATCTTTATGCAATTAGAATTTGTTTCTTTCCTTCTACTTTATTTCTTGCAATAGGTTAGGGTTTCCATTTCGAGTAGTTCATTTTATGCAATTAGTTTAGGATTTGATTTTAGTACATGCATTCCATTACATCGTGACAAAAAAGGAAGGACACATTGTATGCTACACATATAGTTCCGATACCTCTTAAGTTTGTATGAACCCCGGGTTGATAATTAAAGTTGGTAGCCTTGGGAGTTACAGCATTCTTGTTGCAATACTGAGGCTCATCACCAACCAACCAACATCCAACCATTAGTGGATGGTGGGAAATTCATTTCTAGGGAAGGGGAGGGAGTTGAAGATCCATGAAAAGAAGGAGGAGTTCCACATATCAAGGGAGATATCCATGGAAGTAGGATCTAGGGCCATGAATAGGAGGTCTCGTTCCAATATTCGTTTACCTAAAACCACATCATCATTCATGATCTTTCTAGTAAGAGAAGCTTCTCCTCCATTTTGGGAAAAATTGCATGAAGAGGACTTGTGCAGATTTACTTGCTAAAGGTAGCGCTGGCAACACTAGACATGTGTAATGCCAGAGGTTACCAGCATGGATTTTCCTGATAAAAATAGTGTTGGGCTTGAAAAACGAGGTTTCTGACAAACTCTTCAAAATGTTTTCAAGGCATTTTTTCTTCCTTTTCTTCGGGAATGTTCCAAACATGTTTCATGGTGAATACATTGTTTGTGACGACTTTCATCACTTTGTAATACATGTGACATTGACAACACAAAGTGTGACACTTCAAGGTATGAGACTGGGAGTGTGACAAAATATTGTATAACATCTTGACATTAACAAACAAGATTATGTAGTATTTAAAGTTGTCAAGCATTTTCGTCCTTTCCTTTTAAAATCCCAATTAAAAGTAATTGTTCCTCATCTAGCTGTACAAAATCTTCTTTTGTAGAAGGATCTAGGAGGAAAGTGGGTGAACTGGATGACTACACTCCAAGAGTACAACCTTGAAATCAAACAATTGAAGGCAATTAGTGATCTAGGTCCAGGTGTGACGAAGGATCCTTCCAAGACTTTTTACTTTTGTGATGTGTTAAATTGCATTTTTAAAAGAACATAAATGAATACATGTGCATCCTGTAAAGAAGAGGAACATGTCAATCATCAGCAACATAAAAAAATAAGCCTTTGATAACGGAGTTCGTCCAGGATGGACTACGTCTTCAGGACCCAATGTCAAGATGGTGTAGGTTGCTGCATTAAGTGTTTTCAATAGTGATGATGTACACAAGAGATGGTGTCGATATCATACAAGGAAAATTGTCTTCATGCAGGAGTGGATCTAAGAGATGTTCAACTACAGGAACTCTCAATCAAAAGACTCCTATCAATATGACACAAACTCATGCATGATGAGCATCCCTCCAACATGGCATAAAAGGGATCTCAATGCAAAACATGCATGATGACAACAAGAGTATCCCAACAATGTACAACAAAGGGATCTCAAAACATAACATGACGAATAATGACAACAAGTACATCACATATACGATTCCGCATCACATCAAGCAAGGAATCATGAAGACATGTAATAAACAAGATCCTGCATCAACATCAATCAAGGATCTATGCAGCATAATGCATAAAGAAGAAGTACATGAACACATCATATACCTCACAACCAGGGCCATCTGAAGAAGCGGATTTCAAACTGCTGAAGTTGTTTGGGCCATTGATCTCACGACATCAATCGTATGACTACCCCGCACATGGATGTTGACACCTACATTCCACTTAGAAAAGTGACTGAAGAATAGAATGAGAGAATGAGAAATCTGAATGCACCATCAAATTTGTGGCGTCGAATAGTGCAAAATCGACTATCCAAACTCCGAATTCTAAGAAGTTGAGAATCTGGGGCTCAAGGAATCTTTTAGATTCCCCCGGATTCCTCAAAGATTCTGCTCCATGGGTGGACTGGAAATATGCAACTCAGATGGCGAATTTGATCTCTCCATTGCGATCTCTTTGGAAAACCGTGAAAAACAAGTATAAACTTGACTATATTTCGACATGGCAAGATTTTACCTCCTCGAGAAAATTTCAAGGCTCATGGTTCCTCTCCCTGTTTTTGCAGCAATCATGGCTCCACGTGCATTCTGAAAAATGACCAAAAAATGTAGAACTCTGATGGAGAAATAAATACCGCCATTGCATTCATGGTGACGAGAGGTGTTGAATCCATATAAAATTTGTCAAAATCTGACAAAGTGGAAATTTGGCCCTCCTGCAAAATTCATGGTCCTTGCATTAAAAATTAGTTAATTCGCCTCGATTTGGTCCTTCACCTTTGTTATTTGGAGCCTTAAGCAACAAGCCAACACCTACTACCTCTGCAACCTATAGTACATTGTTTTGCAAATTACATGCTTGAATGACATGACCAACTAATGACCCAAACATCCCACACTTGCCATGAGTTTATAACACATACTCGGTGGTCAAGTTTACATTAAGATGCATGCAATACCTCAGCTACAACAACAAGGCCAACCTATCATGGTTGCTTCAACAAGTGATGGAAAACACATCATCACTACAACGCATGATTTACATACATAAGGCCAAACACTATTGTTTTGACAAGTGATGGAAACATAACATCACTTTCATAGTGTAAAATGCAACTCAAAATACGACCAGACATCATTGTTGCTGAACAAGTGATGGAAAACACATCATCACTTTTACATTTTAAAATGCAACAAATGATTTACAAAAGAATGACCATGAAATGAAAACATGTCTAGAAACCACTTTTCACTTATCACGGTGAATGGGTTGCCTCCTTGTGGCAATTTTTCTTGTCAAACAACTACTTCACCTTGTTCATGCACCGATGCTTTGTCTTTAAGGTGCTACTCTGGGTGGAGCCTCCAACAAGTGGCTCTTGGATGGCCACTTCCATTTCAATGACTACAATACATCGTCTTCCTCCATATTTGCTCAACCTATTTCTTTTCATGTTGTTGAGAGGGTCTTTCACGCCTCATCCTTTTGAGTGCTACCATTCTTTTCCAACACTTAGAAAATGTATGGTTATGGAATCCATAAAAGGTGCATGTTTTTCGATGTCTTGATTTATGTTCATTATTATCAACATGATCATAATCGAAATGAACATTCAAAGATCGAAAGTGGTTATACCTTCCTTTGCTGACTCTGATGTTAGTATGGTGATGAGAGCTTGCCTAAGCTCTCTCCCTACAATGGGCACTACTGTGGGATGATGGGGATGTGTTCCCATCATTCTCTTTCCTCGACGATTTCCATGATGTCTCGGATGACTCTGACATCTTCGAGCACTCTCCTTTAGTGTATCTCGAGCCTGCAAATTGATGTTTGTGCACAACCTCCAAAGGTTGAGTTATGCCTTGGTTATTAACACCAAGTTCTTCTTTCTCCTCGTGCCTCATCCTTGTAAGGAGCCTCATGTTTGTCCCTGTAATTGGGATCTCCAAATCTCCAACAAAACTCACACTATGTGAAGATGAAACTAAAAGGAAATCAACATCTTTTACCTCCTCTTTTGATTTGGAAATAACTGATGAGGGTTTCTCATCATCCGTTGTTGGTGATTCGCTAGCTATCGCGGTGCATTCCCCAACTTCCTTTCTGACATACCCAAGTCTTGCTTGACGAGGTAACTCTTATACTTTGATGGGATTGACAATGCCTTGGCCATTAACGCCCAAGCCTTTTCCTTCATACCCCATTCTCTTCAACAGTTTGGAGCCAATTCCTGTGGTATGATTTTCAAAAATAACGAAATTATCATCAAGAAACATACATGAAGATGGACAACTACTTTTTACCTCACATGGGTCTTGCTGCAGCTTTTCCAAGGCCTCGTCCTTTGCTTGCAGCTGTCATAGCAAACTTTGTTTTTCCTCTTTCTCTCCATGTAGGTGCATCTTCAATTTAACATTCTCTGTTTGAAGATTATGTTTGTTTTTCTTCGATTCTTCCATGGCCTCTTTCGTGGCTTGCAACTGAAGTTGCAATCTCTCATTTTCCTCTGTCTCTTTCTGTAGAGTTTCATACATTATCTCTACCCTTTTGGAAATGTTGAGCATGGTCTCGTACATCACTTTTTCATCCTCTGTCGCTGCACGTTCCATTGCTCACGCTGCAATTCACATCAATGCAAAGACCGCTCCGATACCACTTGATCCAAGTCCGGGTGTGACGAAGGACCCTTCCAAGACCTTTTACTTTTGTGATATTTTAAATTGCATTTTTAAAAGAACATAAATGAATACATGTGCATGTTGTAAAGAAAAGGAACATGTTAATCATTAGCAACATGAAAACATAAGTCGTTGATAATGGAGTTCGTCCAGGAGGGACTACGTCTCCGGGCCCCAGTGTCAAGATGGTGTAGGCCATTGCATTAAGTTTTGTCAATATTGATGATGTACACAAGAGAATGTCAATATCATACAAGGAAAAATTCCCTCACACAGGAGTGGATCTAAGAGATGTTGCGCTATAGGAACTCTCAATCAAAAGACTCCTATCAGTATGACAAAATCTCATGCATGATGAGCATCCTGCCAACATGGCATAAAAGGAATCTCAATGCAAAACATGCATGACGAAAACAAGAGTATCCCAGAAACATACAACAAAGGGATCTCAAAACATAACATGATGAATCATGACAACAAGTACATCACATATACGATTCTGCATTACATCAAGTAAGGAATCATGAAGACATGTAATAAACAAGATCCTACATCAACATCAATCAAGGATTTGTGCAACATACTGCATAAAGAAGAAGCACATGAACATATCATATACCTCACAACTAGGGCCACCTGAAGAAGTGGATGTCAAACTGCTAAAGCTGTTCGAGCCATCAATCTCATGACATCAATCGCATGACTGCTCGCACATGGATGTTGACACCTACATTCCACTTAGAAAAGTGGCTAAAGAGTAGAATGAGAGAATGAGAAATCTGAATGCACCATTAGATTTGTGGCATCGAATAGTGCAAAATGGACTGTCCAAACTCTGAATTTTGAGAAGTTGAGAATTTGGGGCTCAAGGAATCTTTTAGACTCCCTCGGGATTCCTCAAAGATTCTGCTCCATGGGTGGATTGGAAATATGCAACTCAGATGGTGAATTTTATCTTGCCATTGGGATCCCTACAGAAAATCGTGAAAAACAAGTATAAACTTGACTATATTTCGACATGGCAAAATTTTACCTCCTCAGGAAAATTTCAAGGCTCATGGTTCCGCTCCCTGTGTTTGCAGCAATCATGGTTCCACGTGCATTCTAAAAAATGACCGAAAAATGAAAAACTTTGATAGAGAAACGGATAGCGCCATTGCATTCATGGCGATGCAAGGTGTTGAATCCATATAAAATTTGTCAAAATCTAACAAAGTGGAAATTTGGTCCGCTTTGCAAAATTCATGGTTCATGCATTAAAAATTAATTAATTCACCTCAATTTGCATCCCCGCTCCTGGTTCCTCCATCTCTGTCTCGAACTACATGCAAATGGTAAAAATATTGGGTTTATATAAATTTTACTGGGCAAATTAATCAAGGAAATAGTTATGGTGCATTGGTAAAGAGGTTAATTGGTTGAGGAGGGGTTAAGTGGTCAAACCCCGCCCCTCCTATTTTTTTGCATGTGGTGAATGAATTGAATTACAAGGTGGGGTCAGGTCCACATTGGACAGCCTGCCCCATGCTCCCTGCACCAGTCATTGCATTAACATAGGCTGGTATGGTTTGTTGTATTAATGGGAGGTACATAATGTTTTAATGTGGTTGGTTATGGGGCCGTCCGATGGGCCAACCCACATGGCCGGGCAGGTTCAACTCCTATTGGCCTCACTATTAGTGATGTGTAGGTTGGTTGGGGGTGGTGGAGTTGGTGGGCCCCACCCCCTTTTAATATATATTTTTTGTTTTATTAATAACAAATGACCATTTTTAAAATCCATTTTTTTAAGTCGTAGGAGTCAAATTAACGACCCCACAATTTCAACTGGAATCCAGCCAAGGTTGGCTAGAATCCAGTGACCAGAAAAAGTCCAAATTGTGGCCTCCTTAAGCCTGCCCAATCATCAAAAGTCAACCCAACTTTGACTGCTTCTAACTTTCGCATACAGACTCGGTTTGATGAACTGTTCACACCACCGCGATCAGTAAGACTAGATCTACGCTCTAGCCCTTGGTCAAAGTCATTATAAGAACATTGATTTTTGAGTGTTCATAAGCCCTCTTTGTCTTGTGTGTCTCTCTAGAGCCACCTCGATCAATTAGAGCACAAGGTCTTTGCATAATGTCAGTAGAATATGAAGGATCACAAACTAATCTAGAAGAAGGTTGGTACAACGAGTTCAAGCTAAGTAAAGAAGAAATACTATGCATTCTTGTACCAACCAATACCTTGTTTTATGAAATTAAATACTTTATGTTGAATGGTATTACACTTGAATATTTAACACCAAAAAAAATAAGAGCACTTAGTGTAAAATGTGCTAGATATAAATTAATAAATGGAGTTTTGTTTAGAAAGAATTATAACAATGTTTAACTTAGATGTTTGGAAAAGTATGATGCAAACAAAGTCTTGGTTGAACTACATGATGGACCAACAAGAGGGCATTTTAGTGGAGAGAAAATTACACACAAAATTCTTTCGGTTGTTTACTATTGACCTACTTTATTCAAAGAGTCATATGCTTATGTAAGAAAGTGTAACCTTGTCAAACATATTCGAGAAGGGAAAAAATATAAGCTCTACCTTTACAACTTGTTGGAGTAGAAGGTCAATTTGAATAGTGGGGTCTAGATGTAATTGGTGAGATCAATCCTAACTCATATGGACTTAATAAATACATTCCAACTATTACATATTACTTCACCAAGTGAGCTGAGCCAATTCCACTTAGAAAAAATAATGATGATAAGGTAATATATTTTCTTGAAAAACATATTATATCCAAGTTTGATGTTCCTACATCCTTCATGTTTGATAATGCTTCATTTTCTCATCCTTGAAAATGACTGAATTTTTTTGGGATAAAGGAATCACAATTAAAGTTTCTGTCAATTATTAGTCTCAGGGAAATGGATTGGCAGAACATACCATTAAAAACCTTATCTAAATTCCTAAGAAAAATGTACAAGACAATCAAAGGAATTGGCACAGGCAACTCCCAAATGCTTTATGAGCTAACAAAGTAACACCTAAAAAAGCATTATGGAAATCCCCATACTACCTTGTTTATGGAAAAGAAGTCATTGTTCCTCCAAACACTTGTTTACCTTCCATGCAATTATAAGCTCAAGTTGTCAATAAAAATTTAATTAAAAACATGGATGTAAGAATTTACATTTTACTAAAACTAGAGGAGGAAAGACAGAAAACAAAATCTAAATTCCATGAGCACCAATAGATAACAAAACTATGGTTTAACAAACATTCAGTCATTGACATGGATTTTGTTGTTAAAGATATGTATTGAAATGCGACAAAATCCATGAAAAAAAAGGAAGACATTCCAAAATTCAACACTTGTGGCTAAAACAATTTCAAATTTCTACAAAATTTAGCCCTTCAACTTATATTTTTCTTAGTTTTAAACTTTCAAAGCCCAGAGTGATTATTAGTACTTGGTCTTGGATTAATAAATAAACTCCATCACTTTTCTCTTTGAAATTTTTTGATAAATTTATTAGTACTTAGTATTGATTACTCATCTTTATTCAATAAATATGAAACATGTTTAAATTGATTATAATTATCTATAAAATAAAATAAGAACCTTTATAAAAAGAATTTTGTTAATCACAATTTATATCCAAAATATAGGTATTATTATAAAATGCCACTCGGTTTCTACCCTAGACTCTAGGATATCTGGATCACCGAGATTCAATAAAGCTACTTTTTCGAGCTTTGTGCATTTTCTTTTTTAGTTTTTCTTAGTTTTTATATATTGGATATCCGTTTTTAAATGAATTTTATCATAAACCTGGATTTATCGGATATCTCGATTATTTATACATAGGTAATTTTATTTTACCTCTGTCTTATATCTGGAAATTGGGCATTTTCTAAAATTGTTTCATTACTTACGACCCAGATACTCAGATATTTTATTTTAATTTTTAAATTTTTTATTTTTATTTATTTATTTATTTATTTATTTTTCTTCTGAAGGTGGCAAAACCTATCAAACTCAGGTGTCAAACCAACAGTGAAGACAACCATCTCTCGCTGCTATCCGCGAATGTCGGTTTGACTAATCACTGTTATCAAGGAAAACCATACCACCTGGAATAACCCGCTGGTAGTCCATAAGGGAGCACGCTTCCACTCCTGCCAGATGCCTCTAGGTCTTGGGCCATTAACTTGTTTCCTTACGTCCGAGGAAGATGAGCTCTTAGCCAAGCAAAAGTTAGCCAAGCAAAAGCAGTTTTACGGCATACTCCAAGCCCCAAATCCTCAGATATTATTCCATTCCCAAATTTATTTAGTTTTTTTTTTTTTTAATTTCATTTTTAAATCATTCTTTTACATTTTCTTTAAATTTAACTCATCTAATATCTGACTCTAAGTCATTTGTGTAAAAGTATTTCACATCTGAATGCCAGAGTTTCACAACTTTTCACATTAAAATTTAAAAAAATAGTAAATAGTATTAAATTGTTTTATTAATAACATATTAGATAGCATGCTTCTAATGAAAAATCATGTTTTTCAAAATAATTCAGACCGTCTGGATACCCAGATCATCCAGATTTAACCCTTGAAACAACAGTTAGTCCATCATTTAATTCAGATGTGAGACATTAACAATCTTCCTTGGGCGCTAAAATTCTTAGCAATTTTGGGGGGCTTTTCTGCATATCATTCAAGTAATGCATTCAAACCCCATGCATTGACAGCCTTTGACTTTCTACAGCTCAACTTCCCAAGGGCACATTTTGACGGTAGGACAAAAGACGACGTTTGTGCTTGTGGTGTTTACATTGGTATTTCAAGTGATCTCCAATATTATATGTATTGGAATGGTGGCAATGGGACAAATAACAAAGCAGAGACAATGACATTGCATGGTCTACTACTTTTCTGTACATTCATGGACATCAACCCTATCAATGTTTATGGTGACTCTAAGTTTATCATTGAACATGTAAAAGGCAATTATCATATAAAAAATGACAGCCTTTTAGGATCGCAAGCTCCATATGGTAAGTGGCACCTCAGCATCACTATGGAATCCTGCTCATTTGACATACAGCCCTTCTCTATGCCCGACATTTAAGATCGACAATATTCTGGTATGCTTCAAGCTCTAATTTTTGGATAATATCTCAGACCTACAGGTATATACATAGTTTTGAAAGTCTTTTAATGTTCTATGATGATGAATTATATACAACTCAAAATTTTTGTATATGTAAAAATGAAAGATAGATAGATGAAAACTCTTACTGAAAAGGAGGACATATTCAAGACAAAAGCCCGTCATATTTTCTGTATATTCAGATTTCTTTTTTGAACATAGTATATATACTCCATACTGCTTTTTTTTCTGAAAAAGAAAAAAAAAAAAAAACAAAAAAAACAAAACCATACATTGAAAGAGATTTGCATTTAGTACATTCACTATGTTTTTTTTATATAAAAATAGCTCAATTTCTTATATAATTATTGTTGATTGCAAAGTATAATCCTATCTAGATAATATGTTGTCTGATTTTACTTTTATACTTTACTTCGTTATTAGTATACACATTTCCTAAATAAATTCTATTGTTTTTTTTGTACATAAAAACATTATGCAAGGAATGCATTCAAACCCATACATTGAAAGAGATTTGGCATTTAGTGCATTACCATTTAAATAATTAATCCAGGCTGATGTCCAGCGATTGTTTAATAGTAAACCATTTAAATACTATCATAGCTTCTTGAAAACTAAAAAAGTTACAATCAGTATATAAGATTAATCTCCCTGAAGTCTTTCTCAATTGGGATTATTTGATTGATTTTGAGAAAAATATGTTAAATAAAAATAAAATAGATTTCACTAGATTTGATAAGTACTTCTATTGATTACTTATCTTTATTCAATAAATATCAAGCATGATTAAATTGATTATAATACTCTATGAAAAATTTGAAACTTTAGATTTATTTGAACTTTAAATGTTTATTAGCATATATAATTATTTCTTCCATTATGTTTCTATTTGTTATGAGCTCTAAAATACCCCCACCCCCATTTTACGGAAAATAAAATAGGGACGTTTTTAAAAAATTTCATCTTTTAGATTTGAAATTTTCAATCGTAAATAAACCATGTTTTATTTACTTTACAGCTCTTTAAAAAAAAACCTACAAATTTTGGACATCTGGATGATTTCCTAACTTATCTAGACACCCAGATAACTTTTAATTTGGATATCCAATATCGAAATGGTTGGTCATATTTCATTTATTGCGCACCCGAGATTTCCCAGATTCCCATATTTCCCTGGATAGCGCATTCAAATAAATTTCATTTTATAGTTTTTAAAATATTTTTTATGCTCACAATTTATATCCAACATCCAAGTATTCTTCTAAAATGCCACTTGGTTCTACTCATAATCTCGAATATTTGGATCATCGAGATTTAATAAAGTTACTTTTCCAATGTTTGCACTTTTTCTTTTTTAGCTTTTCCTACTTTTTATATATCCGATATCCATTTTTAAATGAATTTTATCATAAACCTGGATTTTCTTGATATCTAGATTATTTGAATAAAAGTAATTTAATTTTAGCTCTGTTTTAAATCTAGAATCTAGGCATTTTCTAAAAATGTTTCATCACCTGTGACCCGAATCCATGAATATTATTCCATTCCCAGATTTATTTATTTTTTTATAAAAGTTATATTTTTAAATCAATCAATCTTTTTAAATTTCATTTTTAAATCAATCTTTCATAATTTCTTTAAAATAACCCATTTGGTATATGGATTTAAGTCATTTGTGCAAAGGTATTTTACACTCAAAACTTTCACAATCACACACATATCGTTTTATTATCTTTTATCACATATCGTTTTATTAATAACATATCTTTTATCTAGCTTCGGATGAAAAATCACATTCTGCAAAATACCCCAGACTCCGAGATACCCTGATCAAGGATATTTATTTCAGGAAACAATAGTTAGTTCAATATTTAATTCAGATGTGATGGACATTAACGATTTTCATTGGGTGCTAATATTATTTGTACTTAGTGATTTTTTGGGAATTTCTATAGATCATTCAAAGAACACATTCAAATTTCCATGCATTGAAGAGGTTTGATGTTCAGGAAATTTATTGTGTTTTTCGATATTGCAATAGTTCAATTTCTTATAGAGTTACCATTGATTGCAAGATATCATCATGTCTAATTAGTATGTTGCATGATTTTGCTTTCCTACATTTCTCTATTATTAATATATTAATATACACATTTCTTAAATAAAGTCTATTGTTTCTTATACAGAAGAATAATGGGACAAAAGGAAAAACTAAAGCTGCTAAGCTTGTTGTGGAAAATACCAAAACAAATATGTAGGTACAATATCTTGGGAAGAAATGTATGATTTATTTGAGAACAATGATTGGAGAAGCCCATAAAAAGGTTTAGAGGAGGATTCATCTTCACATTCTGAAATTTTTGAAGGCATTAAGAAGAATAAGCTACATAAAATTTCTACTAGGCCAACAATGTTTCCCTACTATGATATGGTGAGTTGGATAATTTCCCATGATCATGTTGAGACTTTTTTAGTAGTAAACCATTCAAATAGTAGCATACCTTCCTGAAAAACTAGAACTATTACAATCAATATATAAGCTAACTCCCCCTAAAGTCTTTCTCAATAGGAATTATTGATTGATTTTAAGAAGAATATGCTAAAGAAAAGGAAAATAGATTTGAGTTGTTGTATTAAGAAATGGGTAGAAAATTCAAAATATTTTAAGGCTAATTCAACCAAAGTATACCCAATTGTACATTTCAAGAACCAATATACATTTGTGATTAAAATGACTTCTAGGCTTTATTCAGAACCTAATGTAGAGAATTTTAAACTTGAATGGGTTCCTTTGGTCCATGGCATAATGAACAATTCTAAAAGGTTCAACTAGGCAGATGTTTTGTCATACAATTTATCTAATGCCATTAAACTATCATAGTCATCTCCACCAAGTTTTGGTCCAGACTTCTTCATATCAACATTTTTAATGGACATAGTGATAGCTTCAATGCCTTTTCCACTAATGGAGTAGAATTACTCACTCATTGAGCAAACCATTCAATAATATTGTTCTATACTTTGGGAAAGTCAATATAGAAACCATTTCGACGACATCTGCAACCATGCCATGCTTTATTTATATGAGTTTCTTTTTTCCAAGACCCCACCTATAGTTAGCAAAGAGATTCAGTCAGGGTTACAATATGTTGGAGATTGGTTTGTAGAAGAACAATTTTCCTATTTCATGATTTATGGATGTGATGATGGTCCCCATGTTCTCCCAAGATTTATTCCAAAAGTGCTTGTAGTTAGGGAAATAGCTAGCCAAATAGTTTTCCATAGAATTATTAAATTAATACACGAGATTTCAAAGAATTTGTGGCCCACTTTTTCTATCAAATTTGGCCAACTAATAATGAAAGATAGAGGACATGCAGTAACGGAAGTGTAACAACCTGGAATTAAAATATACAACTAATTACATCAATTATGTGATTAATAATCAACACAAACTATTCAACTAATTAGCATATAATTTTTTAAACCATCAACAAAGAATACTTACCTATGGTGACGATATACTTTACTAGTGATTTCGAAGTTTTAAGACTATTTAAATCCCATTGATGTAGCAAAATTTTGGGGACAACTCTCCACCAAACTGTAGGCTTAGCTACACACAATCTTTCTATAGCTGACCACCAACTCCTTTGCCTCCGCCATTAGTTCTTCTCAAGTAAGGTTGAACCCTACATCCTCTTGGAGGAAACCTAAAAGTTGCACCAGAAATCCTAGTGACATTGTTTTGTTTTCCTTGGAATCCATATGGGTGCCCCTTGTTCTGTTTACCCCCTCCTTGGGAAGTTCCTTCTCTGTATTTTCATCAGCCACTATTTTTATTTTCATATTTATCATCATTTAAACTTGTTTGGAAAAAATAGTGGTTTATGCGATAGTGGTGGGTTTCCACACGGTGACTTATGCTCAACCCAAACGATTGATCCCCTACAGGAATATTTTTGCTTGACGTTTATCATCTGCCATGTAGTCCACGTGATGGACCAACAAATCGAATTCAACTTCATAGTCTTCAATTGATCTACCATTATGTCATAATGCCTGGAAAGCTCCTATTTGTTAGTGTTTGTATTCCTCTAATAGGTACCTGGTTATGAAGGCTTCCTCAAACATATCCCAAGTAACTTGCAATGGGGTGACTTGCATCTTAGTCTCTTCCTTTGCCCACCATAATAAGGATTCTCCTAGTTAGTAGACTCACTACCATGTGGGCCTTTTCCCCTTAAGAGTATGACTTAAAGCTAAGTGATCTCTTGACACCGATCACCCAAGCTTTTACTACTAAACCCCCATTTTGACCTATGAACTCTGGTAATTTGGATTTTTGGACTCTTTCATAATATTTATGGTTGTTTGTCTATCCTTAGCATTGAATTTAAAATTTAAGTCTTTTCTTTGTTTTTGTTCCATCTCCCTTTCTTGACTTTAATCATTTCTTTGACTTTGACCTTGGTTGGTAACCCAATCCTTAAATATGTTTGCCATTTCCCGAAAGGAACATAATGTGGCTTGCTCAACTAGGGTTCCAATCTCCACGGTGACTTGAGGTGGAGCTTCCACCTCAAGGCTGACTTGGGTTTGTCTTCAATGCTTAGGAGCTATGATTCCCCTATAGACTGAACCAAGTGTTACATTTACTATCCATCATGGCATAGAAAATTTCACACTTACTCCAAAATAGCACATTGTGACATAGTAAACAACCATATGATCACAATTCTATTAGTTTATGTTGAACTCAAGGTTGTTACATATAGTATTAGATGGATATGGTATGCCAGATAGGAATATGGATTATTTTCTATGATGTTATGATTATAAATAATGCATTGGTTACATGTTGAGATGTGGTGATTAAAAGGAAATCCAAAAATGGGTAGAGAGGGTCAGTTTATCTGATGATCTTATGGGAGACCATACCTACGAGGTAAAATATGTAACATCGTATGGGTTGGAGACAAACTCAATCAACACTACATATACTAGTGGTTCCTTTTTCTTATATAGCTCTTGATGCATAGCTCTTGAGGGGCTATGGGACCATATTGAGGAGCCCAAGTGCCTAATATTGGATTGGGATGTTGAACTCTAGAGGGGGTGTGTGGACTCTTATGCATGGGGTTGTGCACCTTAGTGAGTATGGAGGGATTTGGGATAGCCTTGTGACATGCCCAGAGTCATATTTGAGTACAAGGATCATATGCCTGCCTTGGGGCAGATGAGGTATGATCCTTGGGGCTATGGTATAGACCAATGAGACTTTATGCTTGCTTTTGAAAGTTAGAAAAATGACTTGAGATTCCTTGGGATTTCTCTGGTTTTATGTAACTTTCGATGTATGTTAATATATTAGTTCGACAAAGGGTTTAGGGAAAACATGAAATAATAAATAACTAAATAAAATAAAATAAAAAAAGTTAAATGATTCAACTTAACTTCAAGACAAAGTTCCTTAAAGGGGGAGTATGTAATGCCTCTAATAATAATAATAATATATAAATAAATAAAACAATAGATAACAAATAAAATATAATAATAGCAAACAAATAATAAATAAAGAATACAAGATAATATTAGTAAACAAAAAAATTGAAGTTCTAAATAAATAGATATATAAATAAACTATAAAAATAGTAATAATAAGTCATGTTAACAAAAGTAAAAAGGAATACAATAAGCAAAAGTTAAATTAAGAAAAAGGTTGAGTTCAGTAAAATTTAAGACAAAGAAATAAAAGTTGGCATGTTGACACAAGAATTGTGTGCATGTAGATCCCTTTCCAATCCACTCCATTTTTGGACTAGTTTGTTCTATTTAATGGGAAAATGTGAGATGAGAAGCATTCATCATTTCCAGAGGAGAATGCTATGAGATAAAGGATTCCCTTGCAATAGTAATTGATTAAGGGCTTAGGGGTGGCCAAGTATAGAAAGAATCTGTGTAGCTGCACCTACGTTTGGGTGGAGAGTCATCCTAAAAGATTTGTTGCGGCCAACAGGATTCAGTAGTGCCACAAATCCATAATCAACAGTAATACACATCTCCAGTCTACATGTGAGTATTCTTTGCTCGTGGTTTTTGAAAATTTAATTCTAAACCAATGATTTTTTGCTTGCACATTTTGATGTAATAAGTTTGTAAATTTTAATTTTGTGTCGTTACAAGAAGAAAATGGCTTAGAAGAAGTTTGATTTCATTCCCTTCCATTTTACAAATACAATCCTCATGACATTGTTAAATCTCACTTGAAATTAGTAATGTATTTAAAAAATTATGACTATCACCAAACATTATTTGCTTTTGTTTTTAGAAATGCTAACTCTTTTGATCAAGTTATTTCTAGAGTATGTCATATGAGCGTTGAAGATAGACATAGATTACAAGATTCAATAAAAGACATCTACCTCTATTATCTTCAACATAGGAGCAAGATTTATGATGTATCTTTGGAAAAATTAGAAATGATAGAAGAGACAACTATTTCTTTCATAGTTGGCATAAAGGAATCCAAACCACAAGCTTTACAAATTCAACAATCTATTAGTGAAGAATATGTGAAGGAAATAGATTATTCAGTTTATTTAATCATAGCATCATAGAGAAAAATAACAGCCTGACAAGGAGCATCAAGAAATAAAAAAGGAACTAGAGCAACAAAAAAAAATCGGAGCTGATAGGGCAAGCAAAAAAACATGATGAACCTTCCCTTCAAAAGGAATAATTAGATACAACAGGCATCATTTTGAAAGAGAAATTAATAATACATGCTGAATAATCATCTAAAAATATCCAAAATTCTATTGATCAAAGGACTATTGATGAAACTTAGACAAAGCAAGGAAAAGAAGATCAGTCAATTCCATTAGGAGTTTCAGTCCAAGAAATTGTACAAAGCCTAGACTCTTCCATCCATATAACTAAGGTAACTTCCCTTGAGTAGTTATGACTCCTTTTTCATCACATTCCAAAATTCTCATCTATATTCAAAAATGAAAATTAAGCAGAACCCATGAAATAAATATTAGTGTCTATAGAATATTATTTTTATAATTCTCAATTAAAATATGTTGTAAAGAGAAAAAGAGAAAACTTGAATTATCCATGATTGAGACTCCATCAACAATGATTTTTTTTTGCAAATTGAGACATCATCAGTTCTTGGGGCTTTTGTTTCAGTCAATCAAGGTTCAGTACAAGAATTATCTGTAGAATTAGATAAAAACCAAAGAAAAATCAAGGAATTGCTAATTGACTTGGAAAATAGTATGGATATGAATGAGAAAGAGTGGCAATCTTATGCCACTATATTAAGAGAAGGATTTTCTCTGGCTATGGCACATATTGAGGAGAAATATTTGAAAAATAAATCTGAGGTGGAGAAGTAGCACTGGAAAGTAATCTTTGAAATTGGAAATAAATATGCTCAACAAATAGAAGACTTAGGGCAAGCACAAACTCAAGAAATCGATATTTTAAAGGAAGAATCTAAGTTGAATACTCAAACTGTTTGTACAACATTTGAAGAACACATTAATTCTCTTAAAGAATAGACAAATTAGTTTAAAAAGGAATATATAGAGATCAAAGTTTTCTAAGATCAAGTTGTAGTAAATGAACAACTTAAACAAGTTGAAACAAAATTATTCAAACAGTCGAGCAAGATCTTTAATTTTCATCATGACTTAATCTATTTCACTGATCAAGCTTAGGTACTAATAGAAGATGACAGTGTATTGATTGATCAATTTGATAAAATTGTAATGTGGGAAAAGGAAGAAAATTCTGAAGCCTTGTTGAAATTTTCTAAAAAGAGAAGAAATTAATACATATTTCTTTAGATCAAAGAAAATCTAATTGCAGTGTTATTAAGGATTGGATCAAAGAAGCTTTTGATTGGTGTGACTTTATGTGGGACAATGCACTATATATCATGATACATTTAATATGCCTCATCCATGAGGAATCAAAGAAGCATTTCCTATATCCATCTACATATAGTCAATTGAGGATAACATAGAATCCAACAATAACAAAATTTAGGAAATGAATAAATTGAGCACCGATAATATTCAAAATCTCTTTCAATTTCCTTATGAATGCATGAAATTGATTTCCAAGTTCTCCTATAAGTACAAGTGAAAGAAAAGGTACATTAAAAAGCACATTGGTCAATGCCAGATCAACCTAAAACATATTGTACCTGTTTATTTACCTCGGTTATCCAAGAGATGCATTAAATGGGCTCAGTTCATTAAAGATAAGGAGAAAGAAACAAACCCCCCTCAAATAGTATATGACTTAGAACTATCATCACAACATATGGAGGAAGACTAGCAGATGAATAGCAAAGTCTCTTTCAGGTCAACGAGATATTATTTGTTCCTTTTTATGTGTAAGAAAGTCCTCATACAAAATGCAAGGATTTTATATCTTTAGAAAGAAAATATTATCTCATTGTAATTTTATTATTTATACAACCCTCTTCATTGGAGAAAGGGTTGGAAACATTTTGTACTTCAATCAAGCTGATATTTTTCATTAGAGTTGTAGTCGAATTTTTGAAGACCCTAGGAATTGACTTAGTAGATATCACTGCGCATGGTGTACCATATTATTTTATAATTTCTTTATATGCATTTTTGGTTCCATTTCTGTAGTATTTTATTCTTCTAATTATTTCCTGAAACAGAATATTGGAATACATTTTATTTATTTTCTTTCAAAATGAAAAGTGGAATGATTTATTGAAATATTTAGAGAATTAAAATTTATTTTAACCTTTAAGTATATCGATTTCTTATCTATGATATTCAAGCGATAGGCTAAACTTTTTCCCTCATTCCTGAGATAGTTTCAATTTCATTGCAAAAGTAGCTTAGAATATTGCATGCAAATAAACTTTTAAAAATGTGATAAGAAAAAGTTAGCAGTGAAAATCTCTCTTAACAGGAGCACAAATCTATCATGTGGTTGATTGAGCCAACATATTAGTATAGAAAATTACTACCCCAAACAATTGAAGGACTTTTTAAGGATTGCACTTCAATGATTTTCCCTTTCCCTATTGTTTGAGTTACTAAGGCTCATCTAAAACACAACAATTTGTATAAATTTGTTATGTCATATATTTTCCTTAGTTTAGTTTAGTTTTAATCATTTCTTTAATATAGAGTAGCATAGGAAACCGAGCCTATATTCTAGTGAGCATTGCCACACCAAACTAAAAGGGTTCTAATTGGGTCACTGATAGAGTGATATTTGTTGGAATCACGATTTCCATTACACCAAAACTTGTAGGTGTTAGTAAACAAACACATTGGTAGAGTTAACGGATCCATGAGAGATGGTTAAGCACATGTCACAAAACACACGGGGAGCATTGGTTTATCCATGTCCAACAATCTCCTCCCCAGCATGAGCTAGGTGATATTCGAACACGAGACCTTTGGCTCTGATACCACTAGCTGGAAACACGATTTTCGTTACACCAAAACCTGCAGGTGTTAGTAAACAAACACATTGCCATAGCTAACAGATCCATGAGAGACGATTAAGAAAATGTAACAAAACACATGGGGAGTGTTGGTTTATCCATGTCCAACAATCTAGGTATATTGTTGGAATTATGACTAATGTGTTTTCATTGATGGCAACCTACTTGATAAAAATGTCAACATGATGGTAGCAGGATGACTATACAGGCTAGTACATATGTGACAAAGAGATTGGACAAAGAAATATCAATTCAAAGATAGAGGAATGATAAAGTTAAAGTGTAGGAAAATATACACAGATCATGTGAAAAAACATTGCGTACATATGTAGGTATGGTGAAGCAAATTCATATACAGTTTCCGCACCATAGTATTCTCAATACCAAGGGTATTTACCATGGCATTGGCCAATAGTAATGAGTGCAACAATGGATATTTGATCTTGTCAAAGAATACCATTGGTATTACTATGGGATTTTCCTAAGGTATTGGCTAAGGCCTAAGCTATATAAGGAGAAGGAGATCAAGTGCTAGGTGTGCAAGTTATGGGTTATTAATGAATGGTTTGACATGAAAAAAGTGTGCACCAAGGAGCATGAAGGAGGTTCAAATTTAATAGGTTTGAAAGCATTATAGTGACTAATAAACATGCTTGATTTATCCTTTATGATTATGACTAACAATGATAAATATGTGATGGTAATGATATTCTGACATGAACATGTGACAATAAGGGTTGTGAAATATTCTTTGTGGTTGTAGTGAAGGAATGATTCATTGATTGCAGATCTGTAAACATGTTTTCTTCAAAAAGATCATGTACATATGCGGACCTACTTCAAGGGGGTTGTGTATATATTCTGCAAAAGTTCATAATTTGTACACAAGTGTGAAGTATTAAAAGCACATACATACATGGGTGTTCTTTATAAAAGTCATGTACAAGTGCTAGGGTTTTGAAGCATGACTTGTTAATGATGGTTGAACAATTTAGTTATGTTTGTTGTTATCTCTTAATGATTTCTCTCTCATAATGATCTATGTTTGACAATATTGGTTGGGTTGAACTAATTAGGGAATGAAATGTTAACTAAGTGGTGATGCTACTATATAATGATATGTATTTGGTTTTGTGATATGTGATGAGTTTGGTATGTGATACAGTGATTGTTTAAGTGTGACAATGATTGGGTTTAAGGTATCAGTATTTATTTTAGATCTATATGTGGGTATTCTTCAAGAGAAGCATGTACATATGTAGGTATGATTAAGAATAGTAGCATATGCAATCCAATCTATGCTTGATTAGGGTTTGAAGTGGTATTAGTTGGTTTCTGTGATGGGTAACATTGTTTGGTTTGTTATATTGATGAGTGGCTATGCATTGGCATGATCCGTTTTGATCTAGTAGCATTGGTTACAACAGTTGATTTGAGGATTCAGTTAGTTTAGTATTTGAGTAATTTATTTCAGAATAGTTGAAAGTGGAGCTAGTTTGAAACATTCTGAAAAGTGATACATAAAGTATTGAGGATAGTAGTCTTCAGAAAGGGGGTTGTATCTCCCTTCTAGTAGGAGCTAGAAAATGAGAGAAGATTGTAACCTTCTACAGGTAGGAGCCTATGTACTGGTTAAAGTATTCATTAGTACAAGATTCTAAGAAGATTATTTTATTTTTAAATGAAGACAGAGAAGATAGAAGTGGTGATTTTCTAGCACATTGGGTTTCCACCTAAAATATTGGTGTTCATGTGTGTTGATGTGCTTATGTGTTGATGATATATATGCTCTCTACTTCTCATAGTTTCTACTTAATGCATGTTTTAATGAAGTAATGATGCACTGGTTAAAGGTTAATAGATAATGAATTATATGTAAATATAGTTGATTGGATATATGCAGTTTGTTTTCATCATAGTCACATATGTACGCAGGTTCACTGAATAACAGTCGCATAGAAATTGGAATAAAAAAAGTAAAGTTGAAGTAAGTTTTAAAATACTGATTCACCCCTGCTCGTCCCACCCTCCCCCCACGCCCCCCTCTCATTATTTTTCCTAACAATTGGTATCAAAGTAGGTCCTTCAGAAGAAGCTTGATTGCTAGAAGGAAGATTCATCAAGATGGGCAATCAAGAGGGAGTAGCATCTATGAGGCCAACATTGTTTAATGGATCCAACTTGGTTTTCTAGAAATTCACTTGGAGCTTATGTTTGGGGAATCGTTGAAGGAGGCTATTAGTATCCATCGTCCATTCCCACAGATGAAGCAGGAAAGAAAAAATATGAGACCAATGCAAAGGTTTTCAACTCTCTGTTGGGAAGCTTGGAAGACTCAGAATTTGTAAATTTCATGCAACTAAATACCGCAAAGGCTACATGAGACAAGATCATCTAGAGTCATGAAGGTGACATTAAGGCAAAGAGTTCCAAATTGCAAACCTTTTGAATTCAACATGAAAACCTTAGAATGCATAATGATAAAAGTATTGCAAGCTTCTTTCTTAGGGTAGATGAGATAGTTAATTTAATGAGAAGTCTTGGTTATGAAGTAAAATAATCAATTTTTGTTGAGAAAATCCTAAGATCTCTAACCCCAAAATTCGATTTGAAAGTCTCTGCAATTGAAGAAATACAGGATTTGAAGAACCTTACTATTGACTAGCTTCATGGGATCTTAACAGCCTATGAAATGAGAAAAGGGGGTCCTTCATAGATCAGAGAATCAACATTCAAAGTTACTTCTAAAGGAAAAGAAAAGGAGGAGCTTAAGGAATCAAGCTATGTATTAGATGAAGAAGAGGTGAACTTTGTAAAGAAACTCCAAGTAGGAACTGACATATTTAGAGGTAACATTCCTTTCAAATGTTTTTCGTGTGGCAGAGTTGTTCATTATGCTGCTAAATTCCCTTATAAAGAAAACCATGAGAAAGGGAAAAATTCTACAAAACTAAATTTTAGAGGAAGGTTTGAAACAAGAAAAGTTTCTACACACACGAAGATAGTGATGGTATTTCAAATGCTGAAGAGGGTGAGTCTGATCAAGAATATCAATTACTTATGGCATTTGAAGATAAATGTGTTGATGAGTCTGATGATGTTTTTATGGATGCTCTATAAGAAAAAGATGATCTCATTGAAGAAATAACTCAACTTAAAATTTGTCTAGAAGAAGCTAAATTAGCAAAAGAATAACTAAAGAAACAAATTCTAGAAAATGAGAGGCATAATGAAAAGTTAGAACTAGAAATAGTAATTCTAAGAAAGGAACTTGAGAAAAAAAAGTTATAAACCTTAGATTTTCTAAAGGATATAAGATCCTACAAGAAATCATCAAATTACAACACTCTCCTCGAGTAAAAATAGGTCTTGGATACAATGGAGAATCATCAAATACTGTAAAATATTCTAGAACATGTACTTGAAACTATCTCAATTCGGTAAAGGGAGGTAGTCAACAAAATTCCAGCTCTCAGGAAAGGAATGAAGGATCAAAAGTATCTTAGGTAAATCACCCTTACCTCAATCAAAAGGGAAATTACATAAAAAGGTACTATACTCACATGAACTTCTACTTCAATGATCAATGCTTCACTTGTCATAATTTTGGTTATAAGGTTATTTAATGTGTCGCTTATAAAAATATCATGACTGGAGAAGCAAGAAAACAAAAGAATGAGATTAGATTAAATAAATACTCTTACAATACTTTCTCACCTCTTCAAGATGAAACAAAATGTTCCTTTTGCAATAAATTTGGGCATAGAGAAACTGAATGCATAAGCATAATGAGACCAACTCTTTAGAATGAACAAAAGGCAACAACATCCAAGGTATGGAAAAAGAAAACCATATAATATGAAAATTGTGGTTTAGCTTTTTATGCAGGAGATTAAGAAAATTTGTGGTACACTGACAGTGGATTCTCAAAGCATATGACAGGTCATAAAGATAAGTTTATGTTCTTCAATGAAATAAAAAAAGAAAAGAATGTAACCTTTGGAAATAACTCACCTACTACTATCAAAGGGAAAGGAATTGTTTTGCTAAAGGATATGGTTAAAGTTGGAAATGTTTTGTTTGTTGATGGATTAACACATAACTTATTAAGTGTTAGTCAATGTGTGACCAAGGACATGAGGTTGTTTTCAAATCAAAGAATTGTGTGGTACGAAATCTAGATACATGTAAGATCATAATAAAGGGAGCAAATACTATAGGTAATGTCTATGTCTTGGAAGGAAGTCAAGAGCATTGTTACTTGAGCAAATCAAAAGAAAGTTGGCTTTTGCACAAAAGATTGGGACATCTAAGCTTCACTCAATTACATAATTCAAGCATAATGGGAGCAGTACGTGACTTTCCTAACATCTCTTTACTAGAAAATAGCATATGAAAATCATGTCATTCAGTAAGAAAACTAGAGTTCAGTTTAATGCTAAAGAAGGTATGTCAAGTAAGCCACTTAAACTTATTCATATTGATTTGTGTGTGTTGATTTGTGTAGCTTGGGAGGTACTCCAAACCCTAGGGTTCAGGGTTTGGAGGGAAAAGCACCACAAGAGTCACTTGTGGGCTTGGAACCCAAGCATGGGGTTTTGCACCAAATTTTGTTTTGGGCATTTCCGAGAGCACATTTCTACATGTGATGGCATGAGACGATAGAGGGCGGAAAGGAGAATCCAGTGCTTCAAGAATCGTCAAATTCAAAGTTGTAGAAGTGGAGAAATGAATTTTTGAAGTTGACAAAAAGTCATTTGGTATTCAAGTCATATAGGCTTGAAGTAAAATTGTCCAAAAGACATGTCTCTTCTTAAATTCGTGGAGCCCCTCATTTGTGTATAAATAGAGGGTGAAGGAGGAGCATTTTCTCATCCATCTTGTGCAACACAATCTCTAAGAAAGGAATCGTTGAGGAGGATGGCATATCTTGCCCTAGCTATAGCATAAAGAGGTAGGAACAATGAGGAGACAAGGGATTGTTTTAGGGCTAAAACAGTGGTTCGAGTTGTTGTCATGAAGGTTGAGGTTGTTGGTTGTTAGGCTGAGCCCTTGAGAGCTAAATGTTGTTGGTTTGGATACTTCTTTGGGCACTTTTTTGGGGAACTGAAGGCTACAATATTGTTGTGTGCTAGGCCGTAGGCCATGGCACCACAACAAGGCTTGCATAGGGGCAGTTTAAGGGTTGATTTCCATCCTAGGCAACATCCTAGCTAAGGAGGTATCCTTCAAGGGTGTGTTGTAGTTTTTTAGGGTATTGTTTGTGGATTGTTGGAGGATTTTAGGGCTGCAGCAATTTAGCTACCCATAACAGTCATGAAAAACAATGTGCAAATTGATTTGGAGCAGTGTTTTGGAGGAGCATTGGGTCAAAGAAGTTGACCATAATTGGATAAGATTTGGAGTAGCCTATGGGAGTCTATTTAGAGGCTTGTTTGAGTGACAATAAGCCTTCATCAATGCAGATTCTGTAGCATAGTATTGGGTTCCATTGATCTGGTGGAGGGAAGTGTGTTGGCTACCAAAAGTAACCCTAGAAAAGATATCTTGAAGTGATAAGGAGAAGTTGAATATTGGGTGAATTTTGGTGTCAAAGTGCAGCACCTTGATGGATAAAGGTGACTACTAACCTAGTAGTTTGGAGCTTAGAAATTGGAAAACCTAGAGAGTAGAATTGATGAGCCCATGTACATGCTACAAAAGTGACTTGCAGTAGTGTTAGGTGGCATCCCTCCTGGAGTCTCGATGTGTTGTCCTTTGATGGACTAAGGGGAAGCTAGTGAGCAGCACGGGAGCAAAGGACCAGTAAGACGAGATGTGACATTGAAGTTGTAGCAAAGTTTTTATTATATCTTGTATACCATAGATTGTTGTATAATTCAGATTTGGTTTAATATAACGAAGAATGGGGTTGTACATTATTGTACAACTTGTTAAAAATTGTGTATATTTATGCATGTGTGATTTACTGCTAAGTTTATATTTTTGCTATGCAAAGTAGTTTATGGTTGAGATTCTTGGTTTGGTAGCGTAAGTAATTTTAAGAATCTAATCTAGACCCAAGTTCATGGAAATTCAACATGGTATCAGAGCATGCATGAGCTAATATGAAAGTAAGTAAATCAGAGTCATGCGCAATGAAGTACAGCGTGAGAGGGATTTGGTCACATTGTGAGTGAAGGGTTCACTACAATGTCAAAGATGCAGGCAGGTCTCTGGTATGAGGATAGGTTTGAGGGGTTGTCCAATTGTAATCCTTGGAAGGAAAGGATTAAGTTGGTCTTGCACGTCAACAAGATCTAGGAGTTTGCCGAGAAATAGATCAAGAAGCCAACCGACCCTAAGAAGCTGGAAATATATGAAGATTTGGATGTGAAAGCGAGATTTATCATCCTAGATGGTATGAAGGATGCCCTAAGACCTCATTTTTCCACGAAGAATAGTGCACATGAGATGTGGATGGCTCTTCAGAATTTGTTCTATTATAAGAACAAAAACTGGATATTGATATTAGAGGATAAGTTGAAGTCCACCAAGATGATAAAGGGTGAAAGTGTTACCTCGTATCTGACAAGATTGTCTCAAGTCAAAGATGAGCTTGTTGCCATCGGTGTGACTATCTTAGATGGAGATATGGTAAGGATTTCCTTGAAAGGGTTCACCAAGGAATGGAAGCCCTTCATCAAAGGAATTGTTTCTAGAGAAAAGATGCCAAACTAGGATAGGCTATGGGATGACTTCATTCAGGAAGAGTTACAAGACGAGGATCTTCATCCAAAGAAGAAGTATTGCAATGATGACATGGCACTTACAACACAAATGAAGGGTAAGAAAAAGAAGGACTTGAGTAAAGTCAACTATTTCAACTGTGACGAGATGGTTCATTATTAGTCAAGATTTCCAATGAAGAAGAAGGGAGATGATGAAAAGAGGATAGAAAAGTAGGCCGCTGGTGTTACCACTTCAACTGAGATAGATGATCTCACCAGGAGATTGTAAGAGGAGGAATTTGTTATGATTTCTCATTTCTCACAAGGTACTATCAATGAGGATGGATGATGCATGGAAAGTGGTGTGACAAAGCATATGATAGGGCCATAGGAGGTTTTTCAGACTCTATTTGAATGGGACTTGAAGTTGCACATGGTGTTGGGAAACAAGAGTTGGTTGGAAATCCAAGGATCGGGTGTTGTGCCATTCAGGATGGAGACAAGATGTGTAATGTGGGTCCAGGATGTATTGTTTGTACTAGGTCTCAAATATAGCATGATTTACGTCTCGATGATTGAGAGGAAGGGGTTTGAGTTATTGTTCCAAGATGGGAAGGAAAGACTTAGGCCCAGAGGCTCTAAGTCCAATGGGATTGTACTCAGAGTTAGAGAGCATGGTCTCTATAGGTTGATAGGAAAGCCTGTGGATCATGGAAAGAAGCAGGTGGAGTAGGTGTAGGTTCCAGAAAAGCAGGAGCATGTGCAGGAGTAGGTGCAAGCTTCAAAGGAGAAGGTACAGGTTCTTGAGAAGAAGGTACACTTTCTAGAAGAAAGTCCAAGTTTGAGAGAATCAAAGGGAGTCAAGTTTGAGAGGGAGCTTGCAGGTTCATAGGGAGACTTTGCAACCCAAGAAGAGCACATGGTCAGTGGGGAGCAAGGGTGCTCCTACAACTACCAAGAAGGAATCATGCAGAGATTATCAAGAGATACAAGAGAAGAAGAAGAAGCAGGATGTTTCCATTGACAACGACACTTCTGAGAAGGGCGTAGTTCACCATACAGGGATTGTTGCGATTGTGAGCACCAGGCATTGTGCAAGTGTTGTGAGTAGTGATGATGATGATCAGTTACTTCTTAGTCTTGGAAGTACCTCCATCACTAAGAGTGAGTGTTGATTTGTGTACATTGGGAGGTCCTTCAAACCCTAGGGTTCAGGGTTTGGAGGGAAAAGCGCCACAAAATTCACTTGTGGGCTTGGAACCCAAGTATGCGGGTTTGCACCAAATCATGTTTTTAGCATTTCCAGGAGAAAATTTCTACATGTGATGGCATGAGGCGATAGAGGGTGTAAAGGAGAATCCAACGTTTTGAGAATAATCGAATTTCGAGTTGTAGAAATGGACAAATTAATTTTTGAATTTGACAAATAATTATTTGGTATTCAAGTCATGTAATATTGAAGTAAAATTATCGAAATGACATGTCTCTTCTTACACTCGTGGAGCCCCTCATTTATGTATAAATAGAGGGTGAAGGAGGAGCATTTTCTCATCCATCTTGTGCAACACAATATCTAGGAAAGGACTTGTTGAGGAGGAGGACATCTCTTTCCCTAGTTGCAACATAAGGAGGCAGGAACAACGAGGAGACAAGGGATCCTTTTAGGACTAAAAAAAGGGTTTGAGTTGTTGTCATGAAGGTTGAGGTTGCTAGCTATTAGGCCAAGCCCTTGAGTGCTAAACACTGCTACTTTGGACACTTTTTAGGGCACTATTTTGGGAACCGAAGGCTACAATATTGTTTTGTGCTAGGTCATAGGCCATAACACCATAGAAAGGCTTACATAGGGGTAGTTCAAGGGTTGAAATCCATCCTAGCCAGTACGGTAGCTAAGGAGGTTCCTTCAAGGGTGTATAGCAGCTATTTAGGGGACTTCTTGTGGACTGTTGGAGTGCATCAATTTCCCTAACCAGAATCATCATGAACAACAATGTGCAAACTAATTTGGAGCAGTGTTTTGGAGGAGCGTTGGGTCAAATATGTTGACTATAATTGGATCATATTTGGAGAAACATGTGGAGCCAATTTAGAGGTTTTTTTGAGTGACCATAAGCCTTCATCAGTGAAGATTTCTAGTGTAGTATTAGGTGTCATTGATCTAGTGGTGGGCAATGTTTTGTCTACCCAAATTAGCCCTAGACAAGTTATCTTGAAGCGACGAAGAGGAGCTAAAGATTGGGTGAATTTTGGTGCCAAAGTGCATTACCTTGATGGACAAAGGTGATTGCTAGCCTGGTAGTTTGGAGGTCGGGAATTGGCAAACCTAGAGAGCAGAATTGATGATCCTGTGTACATGCTATAGAAGTGACTTGTAGCAGTGTTACATGGTATCCCTCCTAGAGTCTCGATTGGTTGTCCTTTGAAGGACTAAGGGATAGCTAGTGAGAATTACAGGAGTGAAGGACCAACAAGACAAGGTATGACATCAAAGTTGTAGTGAAGTTTGTCATTGTATCTTGTACAACATAGACTATTTTATTATTCACATTTGGTTTAATATAATGAAGATTGGGGTTGTATATTATTGTACAATTTGTTAAAAACTGTGTATATCTATGCATGTGTGATTTACTACTTTATATTTCCATTGTGCAAAGCAGTTTATGGTTGAGATTCTTGGTTTGGTATCGTTAGTGATTTTAAGACTCTAACCTAGACCCAAGGTCATGGAAATTCAACAGTGTGGTCCTATGAGAAAGAATTCTCCTTAAGGTGAACAATACTTCATATTATTCATTGATGATTTTACTAGAATATGTTGGATTGGCTTATTGAAACATAAAGATGAAGCATTTGATAAATTTAAGGTATTCAAAGCTTTAGTAGGAAATGAGTTAGACTGAAAAATCAAATTTCTTAGATTTGATAGAGGAGGAGAGTTTATATTAGATGAGGTTTTTTACTTTTGTGAACAACATGGTATCAAGAGGTAGTTTTCTATAGCTAAAACTCATCAAAAAAATGAAGTGGAAGAAAGAATGAACATAAAAATCCAACAAATGGCACATGCCATGCTTGATGAGTTTGGATAACCTCATATCTTCTGGGGAGAAGCAACACATACAGCCATAAATATCTTCAACAAAGCTCATATTCAGGTAAACAATGATAAAACTCCTTATGAATTATGGTTTGGTAAGCATCCAACTGTAAAAAATTTCGGAGTTTTTGGAAGAAAATGCTACATAAAGAATAATGATGATAAACTTGGAAAGTTTGAATCTAAAGCTGATGAAGAAATTCTCCTTGGATATTCCTCTAGAAGTAAAGGATATAAATGCTATAATAAAAGGCTTCAAAACATTGTTGAATGCATTGGTGTTGTAATTGATGAAGCATCCACAGGTACCAAAAGGGAAGCACCAACAGATGACAAATTTGTTCCTACAACAAGGCAAAAGGATGTACAAGAGGGAATTAACGAAGCACCCAAAGAAGGAATCAAAAGCACAGAAGAATAAAAAAAGACTCCTTCAAGGTATGTTCAGAAAAATCATCTGGAATCTCAAATTCTAGGCGAAAAGGAAGCTGGAGTAAAAACTAGAAGAACTCTTACTGGAACTTCCATTTATCTAGCTTTACTATCCATAATTGAACCTCAAATTTTAAATCAATCAAGCAAAGATGAATGTTGGGTTAAGGTAATGAATGAAGAACTTGATCAAATTGAAAAGAACCATACATGGGAGTTACTACCAAGACCTCATGATAAAAATGTTATTGGGGAAAAATAGTTATTCAAAAACAAATTGAATGAAAATGGAGAAGTGATTAGAAACAAAGAAAGACTCGTATGCAAAGTCTACACTCAACAAGAAGGAATATACTTTGAAGATAAATTTTCACCCATAGCCAGACTTGAAGCCATAAGAATGTTCCTTGCATTTTTAAGTTTTCATAACTTTAAAGTATATCAAATGGATGTTAAATTTGCATTTCTAAATGGGGACCTAGAAGAAAACATTTATATTGAACAACCTGAAGGGTTCATTCTAAGCAACGATAAAAATATTCTCTGCAAACATAAGAAGGCTCTATATGGGCTAAAACAAGCCCCACATGCATGGTATTATCATCTTGATATGTATCTTCAACAATAAGGCTTGACCAAGGTGTCTGTAGATAACAATATATATATATATATATAAAGATGGATAAAGATAACATTTTGATAGTTGTTATCTATGTAGATGACATATTCGGAAGTAATGAAGAATCTATGAGTCAAGGATTTTCTTCAGTTATGCAGTAATAATTTGAAATGTCCTTGGTGAACTAATGTACTTTCTTGGTCTTCAAGTTCATCAAGAAAAGAATGGTATATTTCTATCACAAACTAAGTACCTGAAGCATTTTTTGAAAAAATATGGAACTGAAGACTGCAAACCTATATGCACACCAATGGTAATAGGATGTAATCTTAGTTCACATGATGATTCTCCTTCAGTAAACTAGCGGGAATACAGATCTATGATTGGAAGCTTACTCTATTTTATAGGCACAAGACCTGATATTATGCATGTAGTTGGGATGTTTGGGTGATTTGAAGCAAATCCTAAAGAAACTCATCTCCATGAGAGAGTATTTACAACGAACTCAATATTTTTTTCTATCGTAGCCCAAAGATGTATATTTTGCACTTCATTCTTACAAAGATGTAGATTAGGCAAGTAATACTGATGATCAAAAGAGTACTAGTGGAGGATCATTTTACTTCGGACCCCGCTAGGTATCATGGTTTAGCAAAAAATAAAGCTCCATTGTTTTATCTACTGCTAAGGCAGAATATGTTGTTGTTGCATCTTGTTGTACTCAACTTCTATGGATGATGCAAACATTGTAAGACATTCAAACCACTTGTCCTCAACATATACCTATTATTTGTGATAATACTAGTACCATAAGTAGTTCTAAAAACCCTTTAATGCACTCAAAAACCAAGCACATTCCAATAAAATATCATTTTATGAGAGAACATGTGCTTGAATAGAAGGTAGAACTAGAATATATTCCTTCAAAAGAACAAGTTGCAGATATATTTACAAATCTACTTCCATGTGGTCCCTTTGAATATTCAGATGGAAACTAGGAGTGGTCTATGCCTCATCACTTTATTAATCATTCTAATAGATCTTTCATGTTTAGGGAAAGCTAAGTCTGAAAATTTATTGCAATTTACTTTCTGTATGTGGACCCCATGAAGGACAGTCGTGTATATACGTGATTTTTGTTCTTGAAAGTATCGTATGTTTCTCTTTGAAGAAGAAACTATGGGACAAACTCAAGGAGAGGTTCTGGTATATTTTAGTCAGTGGTTCTTTGGCCCTTTGCTTCTAATGTTGACTGGTTATAGTCTATTGTTGCTCAAATAAAACTTAAAAACGATATTGGCTTATAATGGTTGCTATATGACATTATTTCTTTAATGGATTTAATGATTGATGAATTTGATTTGATGACTTTACTGGTGAATATGATCAATCTTGAAAGTGAACATATGGTATAGTTTCTGGGGGAGCATCTGCTATATTTCCAATAGTGAATTATTGGAATTATGATTTCTTAAGCATTCCTTGTTGCATAATGATGTTCATATTTCTGCTATCAGATGCTCATAGTACAATCCTTATATGGTAGTTGTTGATGACTATCATGGACTTGTTACCTTACTATTGAGGTCTTTGGTTTTGGTTATAAATGTAATATTTGTTTATTGATGTAAAGGTCATATAAAATTGTAATATCTAGTCATGTCTGGACTAGTGGAGTCAAGTCAATTATGTATGTAATACCATTGTTTTGGGTACTTGATGTAATATCGAGTCAAATATGTAACGCCATTGTGTTGTGTAACAACCTTGGTCAAAAATCCATGTAATAAAAGTTAATAAAGGAAAAATAACAACCATGGTCACGGGACACGTATTCCAAGTTGAATGTTGGGCAAAACATCCTAGTGTGGTTGTTTATTTGCTTTATTATGGCTATGGAAATTGGAAAAGGCAATGGCTAAGGCTTTGGAAAGGCAAAGTGGCCTTTACTAACAATTATTTATGAAAATAATGGAAATCAGGAGAAAAGGAATGTGAAAGGTCACAAGTTGCATGTGAGGACTAAAATGAAGTAAAATAATGGAAAATGAAGAAAATAGAGGCCTCATTAATAAAAAGGATTATGAGGATCAGTTTATGGCTTTTGATTACTTCAGTTTTGGAGCTCTCATTATATTCTCTCTCTCTCTCTCTCTTGTACTCTTGGACACTTAGAGTTTTCTTGGATCACTCTAGGAGGAGTATGGCATACTTAGGATTTTGAGCAATAAGGCAAAGGAAAAGTAAGAAAGTGCAAGAGGACATCAGGATCAACAACTACAACGGATTTTTATTGCATGTACTGAGTTGCATGTATGATTTCCTTACTAGTTTTTTCATGCATGGCATATGCATGTGGTTCGTTGGTCATCATTTGTCATTGGCATGGAGGATTACCTAGATTGATAATGGTTTTTCCTAGCCTTTCCACTTCCTGTATAGCCATGGTGTTGTGGGAGTCTTTCCCCTTGTTTCTAGTTGGTTCTCATGTTTCTTTGGCTTTGGGTTGAGTTATTATTTCTTGGAGCCTTGGTTGTACAAACACTCTAGAGCCTTGTAAAAGCTTGGGTTGAGTTATTAGTCCTGGAGCCTTGGCTGGAAAAACGCTCTGGAGCCCTAGGTGGGTTGATTTACTAGTTCTGGAGCCTTAGTTGGAAAAATGCTCTGGAGCCCGACAACAGCTACGGGTTGAGTTATTAGTCCTGGAGCCTTGGTTGGAACAAACGCTCTAGAGCCCTAGAAATCTTGGGTAGAGACCAATTTGGTGATGGATAGTGATGTCTGACCATGAGGTGAAATCATTGGTTGAGGGTTGAGGTGGTTTGGCCTTTGTAAGCCCTGGTTTGATTTTAATGGATTTGTTCTATGAGAACCCACATTCATGTTTGGAATATGGCACGGGGGTGATTGGCTATAGAGAGACTTGGATCATCCAATCTATGGTCAGGTGGAACGTGGAAGTCCCAAATCCAGTTGGCCTTTGCATTCATCAATAAGAGCTCTCTTTCTCCTTGATATTTCTGTTGGTTATATGTTGGTTATGAATGATTTTTATGACAATAATAATGTATGACTCCTATCATGTTTTGGTTAATCACTAAATGTACAATAAATATATGGCTTAATAGATGGTAATGCACTTATTGTGATGAGGCATCAATTCTTCGTAGTGATTCTCATATAATTATGAGACTCCTACGATAAGAACTATTGTTTAAACATGTAGAATTCATATTTGTGACATATTTGATGAAATGTTTGTCATGGCTAGTAGGGGTCTAGTCAATTCCTTGTTCAAGTGTTTTCATTTGTACCATTGTTTTGATGTTACTTTTCATTTTTGGAAGTTTCATGGAGTTCTTGGCAGTGGCCTGAGTCTTGCCCCTGAAAAAGTTGCACAAAATCTGGAGTCTTTAGCACAGAACTACCTAGAAAAATCCCTAGTCGCACACATGCCTTATTGTGGAAGTGATTGGAGGGACCCAGTCACATGGCATGGAGTGATTGAGGCTTTAAGGCAACAAAATGTTATTTTTCTCAGGGGCTAGTCACCTAGATGGGTTGGATGGCTCCTAGGGCTTTTATTACATGTGTAGAAGGTCAAGTTGTCTATCTTGTATTGGTTCCACTTCCTTAATTGTTACATAGGGAGTTGAATCATATCATAGTAACTCTTCACCACATTTTTACCCTAGTTGGCCAGTTACTTGGATAGATGTGGGAGGAGGGTGTAACATGTTGGGTTATTGATGTCAGCCTGAGTCCTTGGTGATAGGAAAGTCCATATTTGGTTGAGTCATAGCATCATGTACTTCTTTTTATATCTTCTAGAAGTTTCAACATATGCTTAGGGGGAGCATGGTTAGTGCTCATATTCAATGGCATCAGATCTACAGTCCTCATCTCTCCAAAGGAGAATGAAGTCTTAATCCAGTGTTGGTCATCCCTTCTCCCATGATGTCAAGGGGGGAGAGAATCTTGGTGTTTGGAGAATGCTTGGTGACTTTGGAAATAATATTGGCATATCTACATATGTGTTTATAGGTATTTATAGGTTTTGGTAACCAAACACCAAAGTGGTTTCCATCAAGTCTAAAGGGGGAGATTGTTGGCATTATGACTAATGTGTTGTCCTTCATGGAAACCTACTTGATAAAAATGTCAACATGATGGCAGCAAGATGAGTATACAGGCTAGTACAAATGTTACAAAGAGATTGGACAAAGGAATAGTAGTTCAAAGACAAAGGAATGATAAAGGTAAATTGTAGGAAAATATACACAGATTATGTGAACAAACATTGCATACATATGTGGGTATGGTGAAGTAAAGTCGCATACAGTTTTTGCACCATATTATTCTCAATACCAAGGGTATTCACCATGGCATTGGCCAATAGTAATGAGTGGGACAACGAATATTTGATCCCGTCAAAAAATACCATCAGTATTACTACGGTATTTGCCTAAGGTATTGGCTAAGGCCTAATCTATATAAGGAGAAGGAGATCAAGTGCTAGGTGTGCAAGTTATGGGTTATTAATGAATGGTTTGATATGAAACAAGTGTGCACCAAGGATCATGAAGGAGGTTCAGATTTAATAGATTTGAAATCATTATAGTGACTAATAAACATGCTTGATTGATCCTTTATGATTATGACTAGCAATGATAAATATGTGATGGTAATGATATTCTGACATGAACATGTGACGGTAAGGGTTATGAAATATGCTTTGTGGTTGCAACAAAGGAATGATTCAACAATTGTAGATATGTACGCATGTTTTCTTCAAAAAGGTCGCATACATACATGGACCTACTTCAAGGGGGTCACATATATATTCTACAAAAGTTTAGAATCTGTATGCAGGCTTTAAGTATTAAAAGCACGTACATACTCAAGTGTTATTTATAAAAGTCGCATACAACTGCTAGGGTTTTGAAGCAAGAATTGTTAATGATAGTTGAACAACTTTGTTATGTTTGTTGTTATCTTTCAATGATGTCTCTCTCATAATGATTTGTGTTTGACAATACTGATTGGGTTGAACTGAATATGGAATGAAATGTTAACTAAGTGGTGATGCTATTGTATAATGATATGTATTTGGTTATGTTATATGTGATGGGTTTAGTATTTGATACAGTGATTGTTTCAATGTGAAAATGATTGGGTTTCAGGTATCAATATTTTTTTGAGATCTATATGCAAGTATTCTTCAAGAGAAGCACGTACATATGCAGGTATGATTAAGAATGGTAGCGTATACAATCTAATGTATGCTTGATCAGGGTTTGCATTGGAAACAATTGGTTTTTATGATGGGTAATGATATTTGTCTTGGTATATTGATGAGTGGCTATGCATTGGCATGATCTGTTATGATCTAGTTTTATCTAGTTGCATTGGTTACAAAATTTGATTTGATGATTTAGTTGGTTCAATATTTGATTAATTGATTTCAAAATAGTTGAAAGTGGATCCATTTTGAAACATTCTGAAAAGTGACCCATAAAGTGATGATAGCAGTCTTCAGAAAGGGGGTTGTAGATCCCTTCCCATAGGAGATGGAAAATGAGAGAAGAGCGTAGCCTTCTGCAGGTAGGAGCCTACGTACTGGTTAAAGTCTACACTAGTAAAATATTGTAAGAATATTATTTTATTTTTAAAAGAAGACATAGACGATAACAGCGGTGGTTTTCTCCCACATTGGGTTTCCACATAAAATATTGGTGTTCATGTGTGTTGATGTGTTTCTTATGTGTTGATGGTCTATCTGCTCTCTATTGCTCATAATTTCTGCTTAATACATGTTTTAATGAAGTAATGATGCACTGGTTAAAGATTAACAATTGATGAATTATATGTAAAGCTAGTTGACTGGATATATGTAGTTTTCTTTCATCATAGTCATGTATGTATGCGGTTTCACTAAATGAAGTCATATATAGAAATTGCATAAGAAAATTAAAGTTGAGTGAGTTTTTAAAATACCGATTCACCACCCCCCCCCTTCTTAGTATTTTTCGTAACAATATATCCCCTATTACAGGAGGAATTTTTCCACATGCTAACACATTGTTGATAGTCATCAAAGGATCTAGTTTTAATTGTCCATCATGCCATTCCTTTGTCACGTGAGTGCTTCCTCGAGAAACAACTTGGTAGGATTTCCTTCTCTATCATCTCTCTTTTTTTCTATAATGTGAGGTCACTTTGGTTGCAAAGAGCAATCATTCTTAAGTGAAACTAGCTCAAGGCCCAACTCATTGTACCCCGATATAAATGGGGACATGCACTAAGAAAAAAGGAGAAAATTTCTCTGATACCAATGATCTAGGTTGTACAAGGAAAAAAATTAAAGTTAAGAATGGAAATGGAACACACATAGATAAATATAGTAGAGAGCGTAGTAATATAATGAAAAGCCATTTTCTATTAATAAATAAAATACTATAATACTATAGAACACAAACTTGCTATAATGGTGGTAGCTATCTTTGAAGAGATAGAGATGGCGGCTACACACATTCAAAAAATATATATTACAAGATACTAAAAGAAAGCCTTTTTAACATAAATAAAGAACCCTAGAGGTCCAAAGTCATAACCCTAGAAGATAAAGCACCAAATAGTTTGCATACCCTGAGGGTGTTAGTTGGCACATCAACTTCCTAAGGGTGTAAATTTTGCATACAATCTCAATTTGGTGCACACAATAGCTCATTTTAAAGAACTATATGAGGATTACAACTTTTGGCTAGATCCAAGGAATACCATGGCAACCTCAAGCCCCCAAATGGCCAAAAAAACATCATTTAGGTCCTAAAAAAGACTACAAGTATTTGGGACCTAACGAACCATAGAAAAACTACTAAGAAGATAAAGAACCATTGAGTTAGTGGAAGAGATGGGTGGCCACCAATATTCACTTAGATCATCCAATTAGTAGGTGAAGAAAACCAAATGAAATATTTTTTTCAAAAGTATAAGGGAATAACCAACATTATTACATTCCTTATAACTGTCAAGATAAATTTTTTATGTAGTCTTTTGGAGGAGCATATATATCAAGGTCAAATTAAGCAAAAGGAACTCATGATGTTTAGAAAAATTAGGCATTTGCCTAGGCATCTCATGCTAACAAAGGTTGGTTCTAGTTTTGATTATTAGCCATTAATATTTTAAATGACTTTCATAACTTTTACCTACTACAAAGGATGTGGTAGGATTTGGTGTTTGAAGAATTAGGTTTAAAGGCTAGGAAATCTCTTGTCATGCTAATGATGAAAATTTGACTAAACTGAGAAAGAGGGGGGGGTGAATCAGTTTAGTACATTCATGTAATTTAAATCTATTTTCTTTAAATGTATTAACTGGAACATTAAGTGAGCATCTTAACAAATACTAACGAACAGATTGAATATGTGAACAACAAGTAATAACTAGTCCAAAACATCACATAAACACATATGGACACCATATATAAGTGGAAACTCGTAAAGGGAGAAAACCATGATTTTTAATTGTTGTGATGCAAAGGCAAGCTCCTACTTCCTTATTACATCTGATTTTTTGTAGGCTCCAACCTACATGAGGTTTCTACTTCAATTTTCTGAAAGTTGCAACATGCAAGGAAGCTCCAACTCTCATCCATTTTCTATAGGCTACAACCCACGGGATGCTCCTACCTCAATAGGCTCCAACCTGATGTTTATCAAGCCACTACTTTAAAGGAGACTACAATACCCTGATGCAAACAAGAAACAACAATATGTTGGTTTACCTCGTCATAAATTATGCATATCTCCATATTCATTTTTGCCTCTTCTTCCCATCAAATCTGCTTCACATAAGCTTCATATGTGCCAGGTAACTAGTGCATAACACCTCAATCATCTCTCACACTTAACACTGTCTCCCTTTTTTTTGCCTTCCAAAATCACATCTTTTATAAAGATATTTTTCTATTTGTTTGTGTTCCCCATAAGAATATGAAGTGAACAGGCTTGACTCTTTTCCTTCTACTCATTTGTTTCCAAGCTCTTCATATTTTGAATATTAGAACATAAATAAGTGCTCCACCACATAGTATTTCAGCCATTTATAATGATTAGGTACACCAACATCAACATAATTCCAAAAGTAACATTATAAGATTACAACTCATGCACATAGTGAAAGCACTCTCTAATGTAAATAATATGCACACAACTTGTGAAAGCAATGCAAGCACATGTATGCAACATTCACTCTCCAAAGTCATCAATATGATCAAAGACATATTTTCTTCATGCCATTTCCTTGATAACCTTGAGCCTTGCCTTGTTTTTGTTGTCATGGATTTTTCCCTTTGATTTCATGGAGTCTTGCCTTTGTTATCATGGATTATTGCCTTTGTTGTTATGGAGTCTTGCCTTGCATCACAACAATTCATCTCAATAACAAGCTAGTGTCACCACTAATTCTTCATTAAACAATATCAACAACATTATCCAAGCATATCATAACTACTTTAGGCTTTTAATTACATCAACGCATCATGACTTATCAAATTCATCAACACAAGCATCAAGCCATCAACACACCATATGCAAACATGACTCAAATTGTTTGTTTGCACCAATTGTGTCAAACCATTCTATATCACCTGTTGCTGCTCCTTTGCTTTGTTGTTATTGCATACCTTCAATGCTCCTGCATGCCTTGTTGTTCTGGTTTCCTTGTTGTTCCTTTGCCTTGCTACCCTTTGTCTTGCTGCTCCTATGTTCCTTGCTCCTACATACCTTGTTGTTTCTCCTTTCCTTGTTGTGTTGCTCCTTTCCTTGATGCTACTTTGCTACTCCTTTTCTATAAATGACAATAATGCCATAAGTTAATTCAATTAAATCCTCCACAATATGGACAACAGTTTGTTATTTGGTCTAAGTAACTTTTTGAGTAGTGTCAGGCCATCTTAAGTACATAAACGAGGACATAATATTTGTTTTAATCCAATTGTTAGTAAACTTAGAAGCACAATACAATCTATAGAGAGCTAGGCTAGATTGGTTTTCACTTTATAATATTAAGTGCTAAAGTTAGCTAATTAAAATCATAACCCATAATTCTAATCAAAATTTAAAGTTAAATCAAGGAAGCGTGAAACAAAAATTCTAAACTAAGCACACTCAAATACTTGTAAATGGATGAAATTGGAAAAAATGATTAATGAGTTCAGGTTTAATCGATTGGTAATTCACTAGGGCCTCTCTTCCTAATCAGTGCAAGTGGAAACTTTGGTAGTCCTTTATTCAATATAGTAGACTTCAACCCAACAACATTTAAAAAGGTGATAATGCATTATGACCTTCTCTATTTATAGGAGATAAAATGATGGTCACTCAAGTGGTGTTCTACTCATATTCTTAATTGGTGCGTGCCTAAGTCATTGGTTTAGTCTAGGAAAGTAAGAAATGAATAATGACGCAAATAAATCAAGGAACTATGGTGCTTATTAAAATAATGTTAAGTGAAAAGTGGTGAAAGAGTTAGGGCCTTCTCCACTAAGAAAGGTGGTGGATGGAACTCTCGGTTCTTTGCTCAACTTGTCAACTACCTTATCCTCATAAGCAACAACTACCCTATGATAAATAAAGCTTATGAACAACACTTGAAATCATAAAATTTAAGCAACAATATGAAACAAGGTATGGAAAACAATATTTTATTGAATATGGAAATGAACTCACATAAACTACACGCATATTATCATGAAGCAACTAGTATGAACAAGGTAAGTAACAATACACTAGAAAAATTAAAATTTAAAGACTGTGAACATAAAAAGAACACGCATGAATAGGTTATACCATCATGTACAAAATGAATGAATAACACATAAGATGTAGCGCACAAAATTTGGTTGTGGGGGGCCTCCACACCTCAAAAAGCACACCAAATGTCTATCAATGGTTGGAAATCAATGCAACAACATATATTAAGTGAAATAAGCTTGGAGAAAGCTTCAAAGAAAAATGTAGTCTGAGCTACAAAATATTTCTTCAAAGTATTTGAATTACAAACTTGTTTTGCAAGCACCATTTTCTTGCTTTTATAAGCAAAAATATAACTAAATACCCAAAAATATTCATTGATGGTGATTATGGCCTATCTTCAGGATGTAATCAAATCAAATAGACTTTTTTCATGCTCAAATCATGGAGCAAATTGGAAAAAAATCACAACTGAGCTAAATTTTGAAATTGTCTTATATTTGCTTTGCTAAACTAGGCACGATGATCAAGAATCTCGAGATCGATTTTTGATGAGTGGATAGTTATTCATCCATATCAGGATATTGATCTACAAAACCCATGTCTCAAATTTTCCCAAGTTTCTTGCAGATATGAAAATGAATGATCATTTATGGGATATATTTCACCCTATAAATTCATTTTACAATGCAATTACTTCATATATTTCCGAAAATTAAAAACATTCAACAAAATACCTTATGGAATACATTTATTGGGTCAAATATGACCAAATTTCATAAAGAACAACTTGAAAACGTTTTCGTAAGGCTGAATAAGGTAATAAACCATAGAAAAACTTATGTCACAAAAGGGAATTGGCATTCACCACCTTTTGCTAACCAAATGGATTTACTCTTCAATGTCCTTTCTACTTCTTATGTCTACATAATTGTCCTTTTCACTCCTGAAGTTTTTATTTTCATGTTTCCTTCCTCTCAAATAAAACTAATTGTTTCTTTCAAAAAATAGCTTAACTTATTCTTCAATTTCAATTAACTATTTTTTTACTTCCTCAAACTTTTTGTTTTCCCATTTTGTTCCTATTTTTTCAACAATTTTGAGATTCTTAATTAATTTGATACATATTTATCTCCCCTATGTTTGGCTCAAACATCCTCTAGTTCCAAATTACTAGGTTTTTGAATCCTTCCTTTTCTAGCCATGTATAATTAAACTTAATAGGCCCTAGAGGTTCGAAGTCATCTTTTTTCATTTGAATTTGAATAGGTATTTGAATCAAATATCATCCTTCACCTACTTTTGATTTCAACCTTTTTGCCTCCTACAAAACTTTCTCTACTAGCAAAAAACTTGTCAAACCCCTTTGAAACCTCCTTCTTACTAGTTTTGGAGTTTCTCTGTATTGAACCTAGTTGATTGAGCTCCATGTTACAGAACCCGAAATCTTAAAATATATTAGAGAAATATTTAGCGAAGAGATATTTTTTAACATTACCCCCCTATACTTCTCTTACCTTCATTGTCAGATTTAATTCAATCCCTATATTTACGTTTTCATATCTAGCCACACCTCAAATTCTAAAATTATCTTATAATGTTTTCCTTTCCCCATAATAACCACATAGATTAATAATGGAGAAAACTTTCCCTAACTCTTTAGATATGAACTTAGTCTAAATACCTACATTTAAAAAGGGTGAATTCATAAGCTCTATAAAATAATTCCAAACAAATATAATGCTCCTATATCTTCCATCTAAATTGAAATAAAGGAAGGATCACTTTTTGAAGCAGGAGGATAAGATTTCCATTGCTTTAGTCCCTTTACACATAGTTTTCCTAAATCATGATTATGTTATGCTTATAAATGAAAATCAATATTTTATGGCTAGATTTTTTGCCATGCCTACCCCTCTCACATTTAGAGAAATGATAATCATGTGAGGACCTTTTCTAAGGGAAAATATACCCTAAGGACCCCCCTTTATGCTCACCTATTTTACCTTTTCCACTTCATTTTTTTTTCTTTTTCTCCAAGGATAAAAAGGATTTTTGAACTATCTAAGAGATTGTCACACCACCCCGATATAAATCAGTTTGACACTCGTTAAGACCACTTGAGAAGCCTTGACAAAATAATCTTGAGATATTGTGTTTATCCCATGAAAAAAACCTAGAAATAGTCAAATTTAATCCACCAATGACCTTAGAACACTAGCAAATAACATTGCAATGCACCCAAGATAATGAGAAGATGTGTGGAACACCCTCATTAGTTTAACAAAGAACTTTGAAGTGGATAGGGTTTTTGTGACGAGTAAATAGGGTTTGAAAAGGTCAAAATAGTAACCAAAAAGAGCATAATGAGGAAAATACCATGTCCAACAAATTCCAAATTGTCTAGGCTCAATCCCTTTATCTTCTCAACCAAATTATAAATAAGAATCTTGCATTGGAGAAAAGATGGTAGAAAGAGTACAAGTAAAGTCATGTTACGAGAGTGATGACAAGATACTCCTACCTTGTGATAATCTTATGTCTGTAGTGACCCTTGACTATGACTATAGGTGAGAAGGGGAGCATCTTATCATGGATCTTGTTATCACTCAGGTTGTCCCTAAGCTCCTGAAGGGATACGGCCGAGGTAACCACAAACCAATCTTTGGATTACAGGTTCTAGCCCACCTGTAATCAGAGAGGGCTCTCTCTTGATGATTTATCTTTATTGATTATGATTTTAGGCTAGCTATTGGGTTTAGTGGGTTTTGTTTAGGTTTGGATGGTGTTTGAATGGAAGGAATATGCATTCGAGCAAAGAGGCAGGCATAGAGTGATAATTTTCAAACCATTGGGCATGGAGTCAAGGAGTAGTACCGCAGTTAGGCTTTCTTGATCATAAGAGGACTATGGAGCAAGGTAGTTGCGCATGAAACAACCTTCAAGCTAAAGAGATGGAGTGAAGTGTAAGGAATGAGAGGCAATTAAGAATCTCTCAATCAGCTTAACAAAGGGAAAGAGAATGAGCTCTATCTAGGGGCAGTTAAGAATCCCTGGATAACTGTCACACATGGTGAATTAGGGCAAATATGAGCCAGGTGGAATTCATATTTATGCCTAATAGATGAAAACATAAAGAAATAACAGAAATTGAGCATAGAGTGCACTTAAACAAATTCTAAGCTATTCTTTCTTTCTGCTGCTTAGATAATGATATATGAATGAAAAGACAAAGGTAAGAAACACTTATTGAGTCATGTAACAGCACAAGAATTCCACAGTCACTCTTCAACCATTAAGCACAGTAAACAATCCATTCTCCAAGCTCGTAAGCAGTATTTGATTATAGAAATTATCAAACATATAATGCGAGTCTCTGTTCAAGCAAAACTTCTCATCAACCAAAACCCCCCTATGTTACATTGTTCAGGGCCCTCTTTATAGGTAAAATATCCTGAAGTATTTATTACAACCGACCTAAACAGGTCTGCTGGAAAAGGTTTTTAAAACCTAAACTTGTGCTGAAATTAAATGCAAATAAAATATCTATTGAGCTGCGCCAGAGGTAGCTGGATCAAAATGAGTTAATACGGTGTCTTTGGTGACCTGGTGCAATGGTTCTGCAATAACTGCGCTTTGAGTTTTGGTCCATTGATCTCATGTGAGCTTTATGTGCAGTCATTGTGATGATGAGCTTTGAATGGTTCCTTAACTGCTTTATGACTTTCAAGGTTTTCTTTTAATGTTTGATTCACCTCGAGCCTTAAGAAGATCTTCACTGATACACTTTGCCGCAACATTGATACTCTTTGACATGGTTTTTTGGCTTCACATCTGCTTTGATAGTCTTCAATGCCTAAATCGGGTCTCTCTCTTTCTTCTGATATGCTAAAATTTGCAAAATCGGGCCTTTTCTTCCCTTTTCGGCGTAAAAATGGCTGAGGAATTAAAAGATTCCCTAAAGATTCCCCAATATGGCCTATTTCCCGTAGCGATGCATGATTAGCACTAAGCGCTAATCGCACATCGAAAACTGCCTCAGAATTTGAATCCGGGCCTCCTAAGATGCATTTTCGCGCTTGCGAGCCTTTCTTTAGCGGGTGACGTTAGCATGACGTCAGCGGTGGGTCCTGGTACGGCGGATGACATCAGCGGGGTGACGTGGCAAGGTGACATGGTAGGGTGCTACATGGTGCGGTGCCTTATATGTTTCTGCGATGCGATGGCGGTAACTGAAATGCTGCGAGTTGCGATGCGATGTATTCTCTTGATGCTATGGTAATGTCGCATCAGAGCGAAGGGAAGAGGCATGCATTTTGGAAACGTGACTCTTGCGATCGCCGATTACCGATCTCGCGATATCGCATCAGCTAAGAGGGGAGGGGGCATATATATGTGACATATAGTATTTGCGATACGTCGATTGCCGAAATGGCATCAACGGGACATCCATCGGGGAGAAACAACAATGAGCCACATTACCTTTGCGACCTCCGACTGCAATAATCGCGTCGGAGGGGGATCCAAAGGGATCAGAAGAATTTTACGGCAGTCGACAAGGTTTGTTGCGATCAGAGGAATGGTATGTATGCTTTTGAAGAGCATTTGAGGCCTCGGAAGGGGTCCGATAACCTAAAAAGAGGAATTTTATGCTTAGGAAGGAGTCCATTGCTTTGGAAGATGGTTTTAAAGGGGAAAAATGAGGGTTCTTGCTATGTTTCAAGCAAACTTAGCAATTCCCAAGGAATACTTATGGTTATTTTTCAACCAAGGGGAGCGGATAAGTATGTAGGGGAGTTATTAACATAGTTTTAGTAGGGGATGGGGAGATAGATAGGGGGCTATATAGTAAGTTAGCAGTTAATATGACCATGATGAGAAAGCGCTAAGTGGGTGAATCTTAGGCTATTTAAGGGAAACAATGATCCATAAAGGGAGTATGAATATTCCTTAGGTAAAGCAGACGTTGATCTCTTCAAGGAGATTAGTGAGTGTCTTGGGGAATAAGGAAGAAGGGGGAAATTAGTCATGCCTCGCTTGAGTTCTTCAAATGGAACTTGTCTGATAATTGTGACCTGAATAGATATGACACTTGAAAATATGGAATTGATCACAAATCAGCATTCTGCAACCTCAAAACTACCTACCCAGCCTACTTGCCTAGCATTTTTTCTTCTTTTTGGTTTGGGTGCATTTAGGCTTGTTGACCCAACTTTTTTCAACTTTTTTCTTTTTCTGTCTTCCTATCTACATCTGCACTTATTTCTTCCAAGGGCCCAGATTAAGCAGTTGGGCTCCTTTGATTCTCTACCTATCTAAGGATCTGCCAAGATTAAGCGGTTTGGACAGATATTCATTCTCTATATTCTAAAACAGGAAATTGAAACCTAGGGAGGCCAAGATTAAACTGTTTGGACCTCCCTTTAACTGAAAATTGTTCAAAAAATGTAATGGTACATCAAAATTGGAACACAACAGTGGTGTTTGAACTGGTACTTCCTCCTGGCAATCTCCATTGGCCTCTGTAGCAAATATGGAACATTGCAGTATGCAAAGAATGACATATTTGGCATGTAAAAAATGTCAATCATGAAAGATGAGTAACCTGCTGCGACAGGAAGCTAACAGATCCCTAAGGACTTGCACCTAGTTAGTTTCATATTATAATATAATTATACATTTTCCCCCATTTATTTATGTGTCTTTGCATGTAAATGATCAAATCTATATTTATTTAGTGAATTTAGATTATTGATGTTGCTAACCTTTGTCTTGGAAGACAGGATTTGTGTATTTTGTTATTTGTTTTCAAGAGATAGGAGTTGGAGAGTAGGACAAAGACTACAAAAGAAAGAATTAGTTCAACCAAGCTAATATCAATATTCAGAAAAGAGGTATGTACCCACACTTATAACTTTTATTGTGCAAAAGTGTATGCATCTAGTTTAGCGGGGAAAACTAGTGGACACATATTGTTTGTCATAAAGGGTAGATCTGTGGGACGGACTCCTTATCAACAAGGTGTAATTTTGGGAAAACATGCCCATTCAACTTACTAACATGGAAGAATGTTATAATAATAGCAATAATAATAATAATAATAACATCATTAGGTAATGAAAGGTCAAATGACATACATCCCTTCACCTTATGACCAATCCATGATTATAAGTATATTGTCATGCGACTGACTATAATCATCACTCTTATCAATTCTTATTAATCAATCATTATTCAATATATTCTTATATATACATATGCAAAAATATCCTTGCAACTTAGTGATAAACAACATTGTTCATTGTATTTGGTATCATGGCCAATTTATGGTTTTCATGGATTAGCCAATTGATAAATTAAATCAAGGTTGTTGTTCACACAATTTACCTATCAACCATATAATTATTACAAACATTTCTGCAAGCACCATTTTTAATGTATTTATGATCCACATTAGTTATGTATTTCCATTTAGATATCTAATTAATATTTAGACTTGTTCATACATTATTGACCAAAATTTAGTTCATTTTTGCAAGCCATCGTACAAACCCCATTATTTTCTATCCTTTAATTATACTTCATCTTTTCCATACAACTAATCTATGCTATATGCTATGCATTCCAATTCTATACCCTTTAACTCCCATGTCTTTTCTATTAACAATTATGTACCATTTAAGCCCTTCTTGACTAATTATATCCATACTATTTTCCTAAATTCACATCCCACTAAAATTTGTTCTAAATATTTTCAACTTGGAATTGTCTTATATGAAAGTTGACCCACTTCATAAAGTCAATTTTCTTTCCATAAAAATTTACTTTCTACAAACCATATATAGAGATTAAAAAGTGCAATCCACATAAATAAATAAATAAAACCAATGCCAAAAGGAAAATAATTATAAGTTACAAATAGAGGGTTATTGTTATGAAAATGAAATTGATAGCACCTCAGAAGTTGTGGATATGATTAAGAAGACTCAAAAAGAGTTAGTGGATGGGAAAAAAGAGATAAGCACAAAATTGATAAATCACTAGGAAATGGGAATAAATTTGATAAGTTAATTAGAGGTTCCTAAAAATGATGGCTAAAACTAATAAAAATGTGAGAAAATTGTAACATATCTATAGGATAAGGATTCCAAGACCTCACTGGATGCATAGACAACTCATTACACTACTCAAAAATAGTGAATGAATAATGGATGACGGTTGAACCTAGCAAACAGAATCACTATTAGGAAAAAATTAGAGTTCAACGGGAACAAAGTGCTAACAATAATTATTGTGCATAGGGGAGTTGGCTAATAAAAAAAAATGACTCAATAATAGAACCCAAAATATATCAAAAAATTCCTAAAAGTCTAAACTTGTTGATCGTAGATCATGAAGCTAGAGCTAATCAAGCCAACATATTTACCACTAAAATATCGATGACTAATAATGAAGAACCACCAAAAATATCATTACCTTCAATCCCATGTGCTCAATAAAATAAAAGTGAAGAAGACATGCTTCAAAAGGAAACTATTAATTTGTAGTTCCCTCTTTTCCTTTGACTTTATTTCACGAGGATGATGTTAAAATCTGAGGAAATTTTGGTTAGACAAATGAATCAATTGGTTCACAAATACAATTATGGATGATGTAATCTAGACCTTTATCTAATTTCATGTGATTATTGCTTGATGTGGATATATGCCTATTATGGTTTATTATCTAATATTCTTGGGATATTATTGAATATTGAAAATGAACATGTGGCTACATAATGAAATCAATAATGTTAACTCATGTTAATAATTGTTTTTCAAGTGTCACAGGAATTATAACAAGTGCATATGGACTCTGGATTCATTTAATATATGTGGACTGAGTATGGGGTCAGGATATATATGATTGACATGTATATAACATTGCTCTTGTTTATTCATATAAATATTTGGACAATGTGATTTTTTATGTTGTCTATAGATTTGTGTGAAGACAAGGAAACATTTACCAAATAATCTTACACCTAGGAAAGGGTTATATGATGAGTTGTGACATGATAAGCACCTTCAGGAAGAGGATGTCTAGGTTTCCTATTCCTGCCTATAAGCCTCCCTATCATGTAATAGGTTGGAAAACACATGTTAATTTTTTTCCTAGAGGTTATTATTGATGTAAGGGTAGGCCACAAATTTAGTCACTTACAATGTCTTGATAAGGGGTGCACAGTAAGGTGTCAATCCTTATTCCTAAGATACCATTAGTCTCTCACCATTGGTGAATGATTTAGGTTTTTCAAGTCTTAATTATGGCATCATCCCTCGTCATTGAAAAATGATACTTTTAAGGCATGCAAGGACATGGCACCCTTGGTACATAACGGTAGCTAGTGTCTAAAGGAAATGTAGGGGCATGGAACCCTTAGTATCATTCACTTGAAGAGTTATAGACACTATGTTTATCTCTTGGTGTAGAACACTTTAATGATTGTAGACATTATGTCTAGCTTTTGGTGTAGGACACTTTAAGAGGTGTAAACATTATGTGTAGCTCTTAGTGGAGGATACTTCAAGAGTTGTGTATATTATGTCTAGATCTTGTCCCTAATGCTTGAAGGCTTTGAGGTAACTTGATCTCACCCTTCCTATTCACTTCAAATCAATTGATATGAAATTATATATATGAATATTTTCATAGAAAATATGCTTTCACATATGCATTTTATTTTATCATGGGAAATTGAACAACTTGGAGGTGTGGTTTGATTGATCATATAGACTTGTGCTCTTTTTTTATGAAATGGGAAATAGATTTTACTTTACAAATGGAAATTGAAATGTGTAGAGAAGGGTGAGTTAATAGAAATCAGAATTTGTATCTAAGTCATGTGCACACACCCAATGAGGTAAAACGAAATAAGTCTAGGGAACACTAAGAAAAAGAGGTGTGGGTGTGATGAATAATCTCTATTTATATTTTAAATATAGAATTACTTGTGTATGAAGTGACACATGGATGGGTGAATAAAATGCATTTAATAATAAAAAATATTTGGTATTTTCATGGGATGGAAAAATAGCATGAGCCCTAAAGGTTAAAAAAAGGAGGATTGGACATGAGAGCTCAACCTTTTGCACCCTGATGTTGGATAGATGTCATGATGTTGAGAATTTTCATGATAAACTAGTGTTGATTTTGGTCTTAGTAATGTGCTAGTACCATGGAGGTAGGTAACTCAATAATCTAGAGAAACTATAAATTCTAAAGGTTATTTTTTAAACTCTTCTCAAACAACCAATTGCAACTTGATCATCTAGAGGAAAAAAGAGTGTCCATTTAGGAGTTGTTAGGATGGTCAATCATGAAGCTAATTATAATTGGAAAAGGATAATTGGAACCCATTGTTGGAGCCACTTGGAATCAAATAAAATGAAGGGAGGATATTTTAAAACCCTTAGAAAATTGGTATGTCATTTTGAAATTTATAGAAGTATTTTTTATTCTTAAAAATTTGTAAAATTGTTCAATGGGGTTGAATTTTTTGAAAATTTCCAAGGAAATTAGCAAGTGTTTTAGGTTAAATTTTCTTATAAGAACCATTAGAGTAGTATTTAGGACTAGCTTAACCCATATAGAAAATCCTAGAGTAAATTGTTGCTTCAGAATAATTTTCGAAGCAATTTTCAATTTTATTCTCTAGATGGAATAAAGGCATGTTCTCTTTCCAATGGTGTAGGCTATTTGCACATAGTGGATAGCCTATACACAAGTTTTCCACATTTCCATTTGACTGCTAGTCTATACAAACATAAGCCACACACATTTCCTGTAAATGATTATCTTTGGATTTGTGCAAGAAAATCTAAATTTTGACTCAAAATAAGAGGGGTTTTATGTAATTTTTCTTCTATAACAAGTTATTCTTTTAGAAAATTTAAGTTTAATTGTATAATATTCAAAGATTATTCTTGAGCCTTTATTTGATAAATGGATTGCTAGAATCATTAAGTAATGATTTCTCTAACCTTTCTACGAACACTATATCTATATATATAGTTGCTTATTAAAAAGGGGTTGTTAGTACACTACAAAGAAAGTTGTATCATTATTATAGAAGGAAATTATTAACCATTGAATGTTTAGTAGAAGCATAGTCATAGTGGTCTAAGGATTAAACTTGAAAAAAATGGTGATTGAGCTAGTTGTGATGCTTGTTACTTATTCCTTAGTTGTGATTGTTTCAAATACATTTGATTTATCAAGTGTAGTTAATTTGTCCATGATAATTTACAAATGTGAGCTATTAACCTTTTTACGTGAAATTAAGATTGTTTTGAGCTCCACTTTTGTTACCTCTACTTTTGAAAATTCATTTTATTGTTATTCTATCAGTCTTGGAAAGAAATAAGTTGTTTTCAGGATTTCTACAATATTTGCAATGGGAAGTTATTCAAACAAAACTTGAAATGTTTAACTCAAATAATTTATGAAAATTGTATTTCATTGTAACCCCTTCCTTATCTTATCTTAGACATTGTGTTAATATTCTTTGGATATTTTTGCATATGTTTGCAAAAAACCAAAATTTTCACCACCTTTTTCCAACCAAATGGATTTATTCTTCAATATACACTTTACTTATTCTTGCTCCTAAATTTTTTATCTATATCCTTTCTTCCTCTCAAATAAAACCATGTCGCTTCTTCAAAAAATAGTTTAATTTGTTCTTCAATTTTAATTAATTATTTTTCGCTTCCTCAAACTTTTTCTTTGCCCATTTTGTTACTAACTTTTTAACATTTTTTATATTATTTGCTAATTTATGCATATTTGTCTCCCCTATGTTTTTCTCAATCATCATCTAGTTCTAAATTACTAGTTTTTTTAATCCTTCCTCTTCTAATTATGTATGATTGAACTTAATGGGCCCGAGAGATTCAAAGTCATATTTTTTCATTTGAAGTTGAATGGGTAATTGATTCAAATAACCTCCTTCCCCTACTCATGATTTCAACATTTCTCACTTCTCCAAAGATTTCCCTAATACCTAAAACTTGTCCATCCTCTTTGAAACTTCCTACCAGTTTTGGAGTTTCTCTATCTTGAACTTAGCTTATTGGGTTCCATTTTACGCAAACCTAAATCTTGAAACATATTAGAGAAATATTTAACCAAGAGATCTTGTTTAACATTATTCCCCCATACTTCCCTTACCTTCATTGTCAAATTTAAGTCAACCCATATATTTACATTGTCATAACTAGCCACACCTCAAAGTCTGAAATTATCCTAGAATATTTTCATTTCCCAATGAGGACCACATACATTAATAATGGATAAAATTTTCCTTAGATATTTAGACATGAGATTAATTTGAATACCTACATTTAAAAATGATGAATTAATAAGCTCTATAAAATCATTCCACCAAGAGATAATACCCCAAGATCTTCAATTTAAATCGAAAGAATGAAAGCATCTATTTTTCAAGCAAGAGCGTAAGGTTGCCACTACTTTAGTCCCTTCACATATAGTTTCCTAAATCATGATTGCTCCAAGGACCCCCTTTATGATCATATATATTCCCTATTTAACTTCATTTTTTGTTTTCTTTTTGGCCAAGGACAAAAGAGAATTTTTTCCTATCAAGGTTTAACTAGAATTTCAATACCCCCACCCCAATTCCAGTGATTTCTTTCTAAGTACTATCCTTCCTAGGCCTTTGTTTGTATCAAGTCAATATATTTTACCTATATAAGGGATTTATTCCACCCTAATATAGCTCAATTTGACTCTCCCTGATAGCACTTGAGAAATTTTGACAAAATTAGATTGAGATATTGCATTTGTCCCATGCAAAAAACCAAAAAATAGTCTAAGTTAGTCCAAAGATCCTAAAAAACTAGAAAAGAGCATTGAAATGCTCCCAGGACACTAACAATAAGTGTTGAACACTCTCATTACTCTAGCAAAGGGAATTGAAGTGGCTATGGTTTCTGGAGTGAAGAAATAGGGTATGAAAAGGTTAAAATAAAGATCAAAAATAGGATAAGGATGAAAAGGCCATCTCAAACAAATTCAAAAATGTTTAGGTTCATCCCCTCTAACTTATCAATTGAGCTATAAATAATAGTCGTCCATGGAAGAAAATATAATAGAAAGAGTACAGGTAAAGTCATGCTACTAGAGTAACCATAGGATACTCATACCTTGTGATAAGCTTATGTTTACAGTGAGCCTTGACTGTGAGTGCATGTGAGAGGGAGAGCATCTTATCAAGGAGCCATAAGGACTTGAAATTGTTGTGATTTCCATATTATAATATAATTCCATGTTTCCCCCCATTTATTTATGTGTCTTTGCATGTAAATGTTTAAATCTATGTTTATTTAGGTGGATTTAGATGACTAATGCTCCTGATATTTTTCTTAGAAGATATGATTTGTGTGTTTTGTTTTGTTTTGTTTTTTGCAAGAGATGAGTGTTGAAGACTAAGACAAAGGCTCTTGGATAAAGAATCAACTAGGCTAAACTAATATCAACCTTCAGAAAAGAGGTATGCACCCAAACTTCTTCCTTTTGTTATGCAAAAGTATACACATCTAGGTATGTTAGGGAAACTAGTGGATAACTAATGTTTATCATGAATCAAAGCTATATCTATGGGAAAGACTCAATTGCAACAAGGGGAAATTTTACGAAAACATACCCCCTCACAATTCACCTTTCTAACACATGAGAATGTTATAACCATAGAAGTAGTAACAATAATAATATCATTAGGTTAATGAAAAGCCAAAAGACATATCCCTTCACCCAATGGCCAATCCATGCATATGAGTATATCATCATGGAACTCACTATAATCATCACACTTATCAATCCTTATCAATCAAGCATTATTCAATATATTATTATATATACAATTGCAAAAATATTCTTGCAACTTAGTGACAAACAATCTTGTTTATTTCATTTGGTATCATAGCCAATTTATGGAATTCATGGATAAATTAATCCGTAAACTAAATCAAGGTTTCTTTTCATACAATTTATTTATCATCCACACAATTATTACAAACATATTTGCAAGCACCATTTTTAATTTCCTTATGATCCACAATAGTTTTATATTATCATTTAGCTATCTAATCAATCTTTATACTTAATCCAACATTGTTGACCAAATTTTAGCTCATTTATGCAAGCCATTGTATGAATCCTATTATTTTATATCCTTTTATTATACTAACAATTATTTCATCTTTTTCCTAAAACCAATATATACTATGCCTTGTGCATTCTATTTCTACATCCTTTAACTCCCATGTTCTTTTTCCATTGATAATTCTGTACCATTTAATCCCTTCTTAACCAATTTCGTCCCAACATTTTTCATAAATTCATATCCCACTATAGATTATTCTAAAATTTTAACTTGGAATTGTATTATATCAAAGTTTAAAATCATTTTTCTTTTAATATAAATTATTTTCTATATACCATATATAAAGATTAAAACTTGTAGTCCACAAATAAATAAATGAGTAATTCCAACATCAAAATTAGAAACAATGATTAATTACAAGTAAAGGTTTCTTTTCATGAAAATTAAATTGATAGCACCTCACAAATTATGGATATGATAGAGAAGACTAAAAAAAACGTTAGTGGATGGGAAAAAAATATAAGAAAAAAGTTGAAAACTTACTTGGGAATGGGAATAGGGATGACAAGTTAATTGAAGATTCTTGAAGATGATGGTTAAATTAGTGAAGAGGAAATTATTATAGTGTTGAGAAGTTAATTAAAAATATTCTTAAATATGATTTTTAAATATGACAGGAATAATAATTGGTGCATACAAACTTTGGATTCAGTGAAGATATGCAGACCTAGTATGGGTTCAGGATATATATGATTGATATGTATATAACATTGCTTATTATTTATTCATGATCTCTAGATAATGTTATTTTTATGTTGTTTTTGTATGTGTGCATAGGCTAGGAAACATTTTCTAACTAAGCTTACACATGAGAAAAGGGTTCTATGATGAGATGTGACACATCAAGTACCATTAGGTAGAGGAGGTATAGGTTTCCTCCTCCTACCTATAAGCCTCCCTATTATGTAACGGGTTGCAGAACATATAATTATATTTTTTTCCTAAAGGATATTGTAGTTGTAAGGGTAGGCCACAAATTTAGTAATTTACAATGTTTTGATAAGGGGTGCACAGTAAGGTGTCAAACCTTATTCCTAAGAGACCATATGTCTCTTTCTGATTGTGAATGAATTGGTTTAGTTAAGTCCCAACCATGGTATCATCTCCCATCATTGAAAAATGATACTTGAATGCATGCAAGGAATGGAAACCTTGGTACATATTGATAGGTAGTAGTATAAGGGCATGTAGGGGTGGGGAACCCTTAGTATCATGCACCTAAAGAGTTGTATACATTATGCTTAGATCTTTGTGTAGGGCTCTTGGTGTGGGGAACTTTAAGTGTTGTAGACATTATCTCTAGGTCTTCGGGTAGGGTACATGAAGAGTTGTATAGATTATATTTAGCTTGTGTCCCCAATACTTGAAGGCTCTAAGGTAATTTGGTCTCACCCTTTGTATTGACTTTGAATCTATTCATGTGGAATTCTATATATGAATACTTTAGTAGAAAAATAGCCCATGTGCATTTTATTTTATAAAGGGAAGTTGAATGTCTTGGATGAGTGGTTTCATTGATCATATAGACTTATGCTATTTTTTTTATTAAAATGGAAATAAATTTTACTTTACAATTAGAAATGGAAATGCAGAGTGAGATGTGAGTTAAAAAAAAATAAAACTTCTTAATTAAATCATATGCACCCACTCAAAGAATAAAAATAAAATGGATCTAGGGAACATCTATAACTCAAAATAGACAATGAGGTGAGGATGTGATGAATATTTTCTATTGTACAATTTAATTAAATAATTATTTATGCATGGAGTGTGATGCCAGCCTAAGCCGCAATATACCATAATGATGCAGCCTAAGTCGCATAGACCCATAATATGCAAACACAATTGCATGTCATACTATGTGTGTCCCACGAATCCCAAACATTCCTTACTTAGTGAAACCTTCCATAAGTCAAGGTTCTAACCAGCGGAAATATAACATCTGATGAAAACCCGCTTTATTAAAGTTCAATTCCTTAAGCGGAAATATTTCATCTAACTATCCCAAGTTTAGACTTTAATAAACCTTTGAGTGGAATCTTCATAATCTTAGGTTAATTTTTATTACTCGCGCATATTAACCATACCCCTTTTACTCTGGTTTTAGTTTAACCCAAACTTAAACGACAATACATTGATTCCGATTATTTCTATTATAATTTCCATATAATAGAAATATTTCATAAACACACTTAAGCCTTACCTTTCTGCCATTCTTCAAAACTTTTGCACATATATAGATGCTCTCCTTAGTGCGTTAAGTATCCGTTGTTGATCTCATTCTTCAATCCGATGGTTATCGTGTCAACCGCTCATTAACTATCCCAGATGATCTCCATTGTTGATCTACTCTGTCCAATCCAACAACTGTCATGTCACCCGATCACCAACAAGCTTGGCTGATCTCCATCGTTGATCAATCCCGCTTAATCCAATGGTTATCATGCAAACTCGTGCAGATGCTTGCACGAGCGATATCAAATCGAGAGCACGCGAGAAAAGTGGTTTTCTCTCTCCATCATTTGCTATGTGTCAGCCGCTAAAGGTAATTGCGTGAAATTTTGAAAGACCACTAACCACCTTTAGGGTGTGCGAGAAACTACTTACCCCTTGTGAATACCACCCACGTGTTCAATATGAAACTTTAAAGAACTTGGCTTAATAAAGGGTTATCGCTTAATCTCTACCATTCATATTCTTGACTTCATTTTCACAATTTAATCTTAATTTTCTATCTCCCTTGGTCTCATTCGTTGATCTGAATGATCTGACGGTTCTTGTGCACTGACACGTTCTTTTGGCTCTTACTATGTAATCGCCCATTTGCATTTCTGCCTGTGTATGTGTTCTCGTCTTATGATCTTCACTTGTTCTGATCTCGATTGCTCTTCTGCCCGACTCCTTCCTGAAATTCATCTCTCTTGAATTCTTTCTGAATTCCCTGCACACTTATGTTATGAAAAACTCTATCCACACACAATTTATCATTCAATTACTCAATCCAATCACACAAACCCAGAAATCAAGTTATCTGTATTAATAAACAAACATTTACACAATAATTTCTTCCTTGACCTGATTTTCAATATCAGTGGCCTTTCCTTTCTTGCTCGTAGGCCTAAATGACTGACTCTCTGACTCCTAACTGACTTACTTACTCTCCCTTTTACTACTATGCCTTTTAGGCTTACATTTATACAAAAGGTTTTGTTTAACCAATTCTGGTTCAATTCCTTAATCTTCTGAACTAAATCCTGAATATCCTCTAAGTCCACTTTTAACTCTAGTAATCCCTAAGAATCCTCTCTAGTTCCATGATTCATGTCACCACTTTCTAGTCTAAGACTTATAATTGATTTCAAACTCTCTCATCATTGCTAATGTTCTCCTACATTTGAGAGCATTTACAAATATCCTCACAATATCTAATTATTTGCTATTCTAATCACTCAAAACGTTAATAATTACATACATAGGAATCCAACTCCCTTGAAAACACAAGACCTCCTAAATTAACTAGAACTTAGTGAAATTGTTGAGTTGTATGCTCCTGCATCAGAGTCTCAAGGTTAAAATAATCATGATCTCATGATCATCTGCTTCTGAACTTTGTCTTCCCGGATCCCATACTTTGTTCTGTAATTTGTCTTTGGTAGGTGTTGTTGTTTGTTGTTGTTCTCTAGGTTTCCACACTTTATGTTGCTTTGCCCCACTAGCTATGCTTTCACAGTTTGTTGATGTCTTTCTCTTTCTGTTGCTCCTTGGCCTTCTTACTGTTGTTTTCTTCTGAGGCACCTTCATCATCGATTTTATTATTCTTTCAATCTCTATGTCCAATTTATCTTTTGACTGATAATTACTTCGCCATTTGTTGTTGTACTCTGTCCACTCATCTTCAAACTGTTGTTTGTTGTCTTCTCTTTGAAGTTGTTGGATTCTTACTACCACCCTTTCATCCTTACCCTCTTGTTGCTATCCAAACAACCCCTGTTCAATATCTGTAAATTTTCTTTCAAAAAGTAAAGTTTCCTCCAATTTCCTTTGTACTTGATTCCCCTCAAATACATCACTATGTTGTTCATCAATTCCAGCATATTTTCCTTCCTATTCCTTGACAACCCTCAGTAATTGTCCTTCACTTCCTTCACTGATTCTGACAATCAGTTTAACTTCTTCAAGCATGGTGTCTTCATGCTTTTTTTTTCCTCATCGACATGTCTAACCTGGCAACTTCCAGTCTTCTTCAGTTCTAAAATTTACTCTTCAACTTGAAACATGTCTATCTCATTTTCATCAGATCCTGTAATCATAAAAAAATGATCAAAATTAAAACTATAAAGCCTCATTACCTCTTCCTTCTCTGGTAACATCTCAGTATGCTGCTCTGAGTTTTCCTTCAATATCTTTGTCAACACATCAGTATGTTGATTTAACTCTCCTTCATATCATCTGTTTCAATGATATCTCTCTACTCTGGTTCACAATAATGAACTCCTCCTTCTGTAATGTCAATTTGCTGAACTTTTATTTCCATTCTCTTTTCCTTGATTGTCATTCATGACAATTTCTTTGTCTTCCTTTTTCAGCAATTTATCCTAATTATACATCCTCTGCTTTTCAAACTCCCTTCTTTGAAAGTCTAATTTTCCGTATAACTCAATAATTTCAATTGGAGTAGAATTTGGAAATTTCACACAATTTTCCATACCTTCCTTTGTTATTGACCAATTATCAGATGTCCTTTCTCCCTTTGCTAAATCTTTTGCATAGACTTCTTCTTTCTTCAATTCTGTGATTTTCTTTTCTTTGTCTTGAGACAAATCTGCCTTGCCTTCTTCTTCAATACACTTTGCCTTGTTGTTTCTCTGTAAACATTCTTCAAGAGCTATCCTTGTCCCATCATCTGCATTAATATTCCCCTGCATTTGTTCTTCATCAATAACATTAATCAAATTCATTATATTACCTCTCTGAGACAATATTACTTCATTCTTCAGCAGAATAAGATCCTGATCTTCCGTCTCTATGATAGCTTCAAATGACTATCTTCTCTCATTAAGTAACTCATCCATCGAATCTTTCTGCTGTAACCAATCAAATTCTTCATCTGTTGACAAATTTTCTTTGTCACCTTTTACTTCAATATCTTCATCTATTTCGAAGACATCTTCAAAAGGTTGCTTTTCTCCTGCAATACCTGCAATCATACACAAACTATCAGTTTTAAAAACATAAGACCTTGTGGTCTCACTTGATGCTTCAGTCATCATATCTCCTTGTTGTCTTGAATTCTCATAATAATTCATAATATCTTCCATAGATCTCCAGTCTTCATCTTTACCCAAAACTTCACTCTGTTCTGCTTCACCAATGGAAACTTCCATTTCCAACTTAGCTTCTCTGAGTTCTTACACTAGCGACTTCACTTGCCTTTGTTGTAGCCTTCTCTATAACTCATACCACTTCACTGCCTTTTTCCTCAAGACCCAACCTTTTATTTGGTTTTCTTCTAGTATCATCCTTAATACATTGAGTTGTTCTTTTAACTCTGCAATCTCCTTGTCATGCTCCTCTTGACTCATCCTCTTTCCATTGGCCTTGGCATCCTCCTTCTTCACTTTTATTTTGTTGTGGTCTTCCTCAAAACCTCTATTACCTCTGTTATGACTATCAATAGTCATATCATTCTCTATCTTCATGAGTTCCTCACTCACTTACTATAAGCTGCATTAAAGCCTCTACAACAGCAAGTCCTCCCTGTTGCCACTTACCTCACCAAGCTTTCCTCTGTACTTGGTCTTTTGGAAAGCACTTGGTTCTCTATTCTCTCGAACCTCTTTGAGCACTTCTCTCTACTCCTTCTAGGCTTCAACTCATCTGCACCTTATAAGAACACAATTGTCCTCTTGTATTTCAATCACAATGAAATACTAGGTTCTGACCACCTCTTCTTTCACTTAGAAATTCTTACCAGCTTTCTTCATCCCTTAGCAATTCTACCCACATCCTCTGTGGAATTGTCTTTATGACCTTTCTGTGAGATGCAACAAAACCTCTACAGTAACAAGTCTCCTTCTTGCTACACACGCCTCACTAAGTTTCTCTCCTTTAAGCTCAATCTTTTGGCATCTCTCTGGTTCTCTCCTCTGGAACCAATTGAGTACTCCTTGTTCTAGGTTGCTGCAATCTTCTCACCTACTATCTTCAAGACCTCTGCATGATCTTGTTCTACCATTCACCTGCACTTTGAATTGATTATTCTCTGTTTCCTTTGCATCTACAAATTCTCCCAATATTCTGCTACACTTTATCTCTGTGTGCCTACTGTTTGTCAGATTTAAAATCTGATCTCCTCTTGCCTACATACATACCTTCACAACATAACTTTGTTCTACGTTTTCTCAAAGAATTCTTACACACAGAATTTCCTTGTTCTGCTCTGATACCAAATGACGCCATCCTAAGCCACAATATACCATAATGATGCATCCTACCCATAATATGCAAATACAATTGCATGTCACACTATGTGTGTCCCAGGAATTCCAAACATTCCTTACTTAGTAAAACCTTCCATAAGTCAAGGTTCTAACCAGCAGAAATATAACATTTGATGAAAACCCACTTCATCAAAGTTCAATTCCTTAAGCAGAAATATTTCATCTAACTATCCCAAGTTTAGAATTTAATAAACCTTTGAGTGGAATCTTCATAATCTTAGGTTAATTTTTATTACTAGCACATATTAACCATACCCATTTTACTCTGGTTTCAGTTTAACCCAAACATAAAACATAATCCATTGATTCCGCTTATTTCTATTATAATTTCCGTATAATAGAAATATTCCATAAACATACATAAACCTTACCTTTCTGCCATTCTTCATACCTTTTGCACATTTATCGATTCTCTCCTTAGCATGTTAAATCTTCGTCGTCGATCTCATTCTTCAATCCGACGATTATCTCATCACCGTATCATTAACTATCCTGGATGATCTCCACTGTTGATCTGCTTCGTCCGATCCAACGACTATCGCATCACCCGATCGCCAACAAGCTTGGATGATCTCCACCATTGATCAATCTCGCATGATCCAATGGTTATCATTCAATCTCATGCAGATACTTGCACGAGTGATATCAAATCGAGAGCATGCGAGAAAAGTGGTTTTCTCTCTCCATTGTTTGCTACGTGTCAGCCACTAACAGTGATCGCATGAAATTTTGAAAGACCGCTTACCACCTTTAGGTTGCGCGAGAAACTACTTACCCCTTGTGAATACCACCCACCTGCTCAATGCAAAACTTTAAAGAACTTGGCTTAATAAAGGGTTATCGCTTAATCTCTGCCATTCATCTTCTTGACGTCATTTTCGTGACTTAATCTTAGTCATCTATCTCCGTTGCTCTCATTCGTTGATTTGACCAATCTAATGGTTCTTGTGCAGTGATACGTTCTTTTGGCTCTTACTGTGTAATTGCCCATTCAACTTTCTGCCTATGTATGTGTTCTTATCTTACGATCTTCACTTGTTCTGATCTCGATTTCTCTTCCACTCGACTCCTTCCTAAACTTCATCTCTCTCAGATTCTTTCCGAATTCCCTGCACACTTATGTTATGCAAATACTCTATCCACACACAATTTATCATGTAGTTACTCAATCCAATCACACAAACTCAAAAATTGAGTTATTTGTATTAATAAACAAACATTTACACAAGAATTTCTTCCTCGGACTGATTTTCAATATCAATGGCCTTTCCTTTCCTACCCGTAGGCCTAAATGACTGACTCTCTAACTCCTGACTGATTGACTTACTCTCCCTTTTACTATTATGCCTTTTAGGCTTACATTTATACAAAAGGTTCTGTTTAACCAATTCTGGTTTAGATTCTTAATCTATTGAACTAAATCCTAAATATCCTCTAAGTCCACTTTTAACTCCAGTAATCCCTAAGAATCCTCTCTAGTTTCACGAATCATGACACCACTTTCTAGTCTAAGACTTATAATTGATTTCCAACTCTCTCATCATCACTCATCATCACTCATGTTCTCCTACATTCGAGAGAATTTACAAATATCCTCACAATGTCTAATTAATTCATATTCTAATCACTCAAAACATTAATAATTACATACTTAGGAATCCAAATTCCTTGAAAACACAAGACCCCCTAAGTTAACTAGAACATAATGAAATTGTTGAGTTGTAAGTTCCTGCATCAAAGTGACACATGGATGGGTGAACAATACACATTTAATTATTAAAATAATTGGTATTTTGCATGGGATAGACAAATGGCATGAACCTCAAAGGATATATAAAAGGAGGGTTGGACTCAAGAGCTCAATCTTTTGCACCTTGATGTTGGATGGATGTCATGATGCTAAAAAAAAATATGATATATTAGTGTTGAGTTTGGTCACAAGAATGTGCTAGTATCATGGAGGTGGGTAACTCAATACTCTAGAGGAGCCATACATTATAAATATTATTTTTTTACTCTTCTCATACAACCCATTGCAACTTAAGGGTCCATGAGGAAGAAGAGTGCATATTTAGGAGTTGCTAAGATGGTCAATTAGTAAGTTAATTATACTTGGAAAGGGAGACTTGGAAAAACTTAGAATTAAAGAATAATCAAGGGATGATCTTCTACCACCCTTTGAAAATTGGTATGTAATTTAAAATTTATAGAAGTATTTTTCAATCTTAAAATTTTCTAAAAGAGTTGATCAAGCTTGAATTTTTTGAAAATTTCCAAGGTAAATTAGCAAGCTTTTAGGTTTAAATTTTCCTATTAGAACCAAAAGAATAATATTTAGGACTTGCTTAACCCATATAGAAAATCCTAGAGTAAATTGTTTCTTCACAAACACTAGTAAAAATGGGGCCAAAATCTGATATATATTCGCCAACTATCTGACATATTGGATTCGAGCTAATCGTTGGTGGGATTTTTTTGAATATCAACCCTTTATTAAGCATCAGATATTCAATAGGAAGATGTCAAATATCTAATATTAAAGGTGGCCAAAATTGTCTTTAAACATCCGATGCTTTATGGTCGATTTTCCAATGCCAACATTCCTCGAATATGCGACAAAATAAACATTAGATATATGTCACCCTAGATGCCAAAAATGAGTTTCAACATGCGACGCTTTGACGTCAGATGTTTGACGCCTTATTAGTCTAGTTCGATAGGATCTGACAGTTCGCTTCATCAGTATGGAGTCGGATGTCCAATGGTGGAGCTTTGGATAATCGATGTTATAATACGTTTGTGTGACAGGAGTGTTATAGCTTCGACGCTTGGTTCCATCGATACAACATTAGATATTCGACAGTTTGTTTTGTTGGTTGGGAGTTGGATATTCGACAGTTTCCACTTACCATTGAATATATGACGGTCTCTTGAACATTAGAAAAATAATATAATTTGATCCAGGGCACTCAATAAGATCCAAACAGAGTTGGCCAGCAATGTCTTTAAGTCCTCCCATTTTGTAATCATGGGCTTCTTTCCTAGCTTCAATGCACCCACATAGCTCTTTGACCACAATAAAGCATGTCAAATTATCTTCAACCAAGCAAAAAAAATTCTACTGCATTTCTTGGATTTGATAAAGGCCAAAATAAAATCCCATTTATTTCAACTAACTATTTAATACTTTAGTGTCAACTTGTTCATCAAACATGGGTATTTCAAGCTTTTGTTCAACTCTCAAATGAAAATTAGAAGATGAATAAAATGAGTTGTTTTTACCCAATTCACTAGGTTTCTTACCTTTGGTTTGCTCGATCTTTATTGAGTTTGCTTCCTTAGCCTTTTTCACTTGCCATAATATAACCCACCCTTTATTCCTACATCCAAACCTATGTAATAAAAAACAAAACCACTCAATAAAGAAAATTAAGACCAAAATTATGCAAATTATAGCCACAATGAAATGACCACAATTTCTCTCTGAGAATATTTAAATATAACAAAATGCAACAACAAACTTGCTACTTACAAAATCCATCCACATTGTCTATAGGTATATGAGTTCTAAGAGTATTGGAGAAACAAGCTTAATAAAATATGTGATAATTTAGCTGACCTACTTAATTTCCACAAAAATGAGTATTCATATACTCTTCTACATGAACAAAACAATCACGTAAATGACCAATTCATAAATATGGAAATGATGCAATGGGTATTGTATTCTTAATTTAGAACCTTCCAAGTTATTTCTTGATCATATGAAGTAGGCCTAGCCATACTTGAGAGACACATCCCAACAAGTAGAGAAGCATAACCCTTCACAAAACATGATTTACCAAATTAGTGAAGAGTATGGAACTTTAGAATTCGCTTGTACTCCTAAATTAATTTATTCAATTGTGTTTACTATGGGGACTTTGAGAAAGAAAAAAAGAGTATTTATCTAACACTGTATGTTGAATAATTTGACCATAATTTGTGAAAAAACCTTCACAACCATTTTCATCTAGATTTTTGTCCAAAGGTATATATTGTAATGCAAGCAATGTTGTTTCCAACATGTCCAACCCTGCTTGATTTGCAAATGTAAAAACTAGAAATGATTATATATTCATAAGAAATAGGTTACATTTACTAACTTCATAACTGGGAGAATATAACACAAATATCCTAAGTGTTATACTTCTTCAAAATTTTGCATGAAATAGATACCCACATAAAAACACATGATTGATAGATTCTTAATGCTTCAAATGCTATAGGAAAATAATATTTTTTATGCTATTTGAAATTTTATGCTAAGGTTTTAATTTATATGAAATTTATTATATTTCTCCAACTTCATTCTAAGTTTATAAAAATTTACATAGCCTCTCTTTTCACATAATGTAGGAGCTTTCATTCCATGCCTTGAATCCACTAATGATATCCACTCTTCCACTCACCTCTGTTACTTTTCCTACCTAGCACATGCCCTTTCCACATGGCACATGTATGGGCCTCTACTTATCTAGTAACTAATTGTGTTATTATGCTTTATTTAATTATCACTCACTAGTACATGATTACATCGACATAACACCTATCTCCTGGCTCATAGTTGTTCATGTTAATTATATGTGTTTGTAGAAAATTACATCACACATAACACTTTGCTATATTCCTACCTTGTTCTACAAATTCATTTCCTTGCCATGCATCATATTTCTTGACATAGTCATGCCATCCACTTTGGCTCTATCTCCCAGGTCACTGATGTAAGGTACAACTCAACCAATATTATTAGTATACCCCATTTATCATTAAGATACATCCGATGATGAATTCTTGAGGAAAACACCAATTGTATCACATAAGGAGATAAGTAATAATAGCCACACAAACGATGATATTCCTACAAATGGTGGATGGGTGGGAGATGGTAAATGTGTAGATACACTCAGGTTCACATGATATGTACCCAAAAAAGATGAAATCAGAAACTAATAACTAGATTCATTCTCATGCTTGGGGAAGAATGTCATGATGAAATATCAAATAACCTACAATTACATGCCATACAAGCCAAAAAGTAAAGAAAAATTGATGAGGGGAAAAGGTAGAGTGTCAAACATATAGGATTAGAGTAGGAGTATAAGGCTAGGGAAAGATAAATTTCATGAGTGATCAATTAGAAATTGATAAGAAGAGGGAGGAAGCCAAGGATTTTACTTCGGCCAAAATAGAAAAGGAGGAGATGATAAGAAATATAGAATAGGAGAAGAAGAGAGCACAGGGAAGGTAGGTTGTTGAAGGATGAAGAAAAGAAAAGGGAAGAATTGTGTAGGAAAGTACCCATGGAAGAATTAAGAAGGAATGAGGAGGAATATGCTCACCAAAAGGAGGAGTAACATAAAAGGAAAGAATGCTAAAAGTAACAAGAGGACAGAAGTGGGAGACACAAACAAGGAACCCAATACCCCTATCACACTATTAACAAAAATTTCCAATGCGCACACGTCTATTTTCCTCAATGTTAATTACATAAATGACATCGGGGAGCATGGGGTATCCTTTGAGGAGTACTTCTACTCCAGATAGTAGTGAATCATTTTTTATAGATATATGATGTGAATAAATATTGCTTCTCATATAGACATGTAAATAGCCAATGAAGTGATGATATGTGACCTATCAACCCAAAACCTTAAGAAAAGGGCGTCCAAGATGACTTTAATCTTAGGATAATTCACTCAATAAAATGCATATTTATTCAAATGATTAATTAATTACTTTGACTAACATTGAGGTTTGGTTTCTACCTTATAGGTGTAGATAAAACAAAAGGAATATTCAAAAGATATGGCACTCAAAAACTAAGGTGTGGCCTTGAATAATAAACATGTGATAGAGATGTAGTGGTTTCTTGACAACCATGTACTGCACTAATCCCCCATCATAGGTGAATAAGAAACACAACATACACAAACTTCAAAACTACATAGTATGATTCTACAAGAGGCAATGGAGTGGTATCAATAGGAACTATCCACATCAAGGGAGTAGCTCGATCGGAAAGAAAATTTTGGAAGGATTGATGGAAGATAATAGAAAAAAAGCTAGTGTAACGCCCCAAGGATGATCCTTGTGTATATTTTACATGTCATGTTTAGGTTGGTGAGCCAGGAAATATTTAGGGCCTACATGCCCATGCACATATGACGTGGCACACTAAGGTGAGGACAAGTGATATTGTGATGACATGGAAAGGTGACATGGCAGAGATAGGTGGTAGGATGATGACATAAAACCCTATGGTTATAACAAGTGGCAAGTGCATTTGGAATTTTCGGGTGGCCAAGTGGCCCTTTTCTGAGTGACATATGGTGGTTTCATGACCACGATGTGGTATGATAGATGGCAGAGAGTGATGTGAAAAGATAGATGGCAGAGACTAATGTGGTAATATAAGTGGCAGAGAAATGACATGGCAGTGACATGGAAGATGATGTGGCTTATCTCAGGATTTGTGCCAGGGTGCTGGTTTGGCAAGGATTAACAATGTTAACGAATTTTTTTTGGGTTTTTTTTTATGTTAAGCATCTATATGTTATGTCTAGCCTCTCCTAAAATACCCATTTAATTTGCTACTCTATGTTTGGGGGTTTAAGGATTTAGATTAATTTATCCCCTACTTAGACTATATTTGTAATGTAGAAATAAAAATTTATTGAAATCAAATGCAACACAAAAATAAATCACCCACTCAGTAGCCAAGCACTTGGTGAGCTAAAATTGAGCAATACTTGGATGGGATATTTTCATGTATATGACTCCAACCCTAGTTAATATTTCAAACCCAGATATGTGAATGACAATACTTGAAAAACAAAGGAAGGAAGAGAAGTTAGATGAGATAAATAATTAATAAAATAGAATAAAAGTCATATTAGTGCCTTATGCCCAAATAATAGAGTAAGAATTTCTCCTACATCCTTGCATGAAAAATGAGATTTGTGGTTTTTCACTAAAATACAAACATAATGGTCAAATAAAGACAAATACTACATGAATTTTTTTCGTGGAAATTTTTTTAATTCACTGTATTTTCTCATACAAAACTAAAAGAACAGTGCATGAAAGAAAATAGTTGGTAATGAAATAAATCTACCAGAAAAACCAGTAGTACATTATGAGAACCTCACCATGAGAATACATAAGAAAGGGGGGGATCCAACTCTCAACAATTTTGGTAACAATCTAAAAACATCTCAATATAACTAGAATAATTGATACAATGCACAAACCCACTTTATTATTATCTCACTGCTTGACCTATCTTGTTCTAGACTACAACACATTCCAACTCATGACTATTACTTATTTAAAATGGGCATAGACCTTTATGTATCTCCCACTCGACCAAGACATATAACACAAATATCAAACAAATTTTGTTGTCTCACCTAAACCCTTACCATTTTGAGCTATTTGCTTCAAATAGTTGTTCCACTTCAACATCTGAATTGATACTAGTTGTCCTACACATATTCATGAGACCAATGAGGAAAACTTAGATTAAATTTGACCAAATATTAAATTTAATTGAATGAATAAATAATAAT